>VZTD01002389.1:861488-937806 GCA_013397725.1 Rhagologus leucostigma | reverse complement strand
TGGGATGATCCAAGGGATGGTGTGATCCATGAGACTTTCCCTGCTGTGACAGTGGACCTACTTCTCGGAGATGTTTGTGCCATCAGGCAGAGCTGAGCATCCTTCTCATCCCCATCCTGACCACCTGAGCCACTCTATGCACCAGCTCCGTGGGATTTTAGCTAAGAAGTCATGATGAGCCACTAGTGCTCAGCAGAGAGCATCCCTCGCCCACAGAACATCCCAGACACAGCAGGCTGCATCTGCTGGGCTGGCTCACACGGTTTGCCAGATGCAAACACAGGGACCAGATGCATTGTCTGGCCCTGCAGAGGGCTGCAGGATTGCAGGGAGTGCTTGGATGGACAGTCCGGCTGGGGCAGCTTTGGCCATATCCAGATGGCCCCAGCGTGCTCCTGGCCAGACAGTCTGGGCTGATTGCTGGGGACCACGGAGTGTCTGTCTCAGCACCTTTCAGACTCCAGTGAGGCGTCACAGTGGGGCTCAGCCTTGGGGTTGGGGTGTCCCACATCAGCCCTGGCTGGCTGCACCAGGCTGCGTGCACAGGGACGCGTGTGTGAGGGACTCGCGTGTGAGGGACACACGTGTCCCTGCACAGAGAGCGGGCAGGTGACACTGGAAGGGGCATTTGCATTTAGCACAATGCAGGTGGCAACGGAAGCAAAACCAGAACGCTGACAGCAGCGCTGCTGCAAGGTGTTCCTGCACTCCTTGTGGGGGTTTATCCACCTGGGAATGGCAGGGGGGCTGCAAATCCCTGCTGCTGCCTCAACATCCAGGTGCTCTACCAGGTGCTGTTTCTAAAAGGAGGGTTTCTCTGCACAGGAGTCAGGGAAACCAGTGCAGGGTCTGCTCCATCCCTTCTGGGAAACGGAGGGCTGATAACACCCATTTGGACACAGTCCCAGCTCTTTCCTAGAAACAGAGACTTGTTAACTTGGTGGCTTTTATTTTGAATTGGCATCTCTTTGAGCTATTGTGAGGGGTCGGAGGTGTGGAGGGGGTAGGCCTGGAGAGGGGAGGGAGGGCTGGAGGGGGACATCACTCCAGGGAATAAAAAAACCAACAACAAAAACAAGAACAAAAACAACAACAACAACAATAGTAATACCATGCCCAGCTTCGTTGTCCCACCCCAAGTATCCTGGTGAGAAGGATGCTGGACCCAGGTGAGCTGAGTCAGCATTCTTCAGGCCATGGCTGCACTGGCTGACAGGGCCACAGGTGGGGGCAAAGTGCAGGGTGAAGGGCTGCAGCTCCCCAGGTGACTGGGGGCTGTCCTTGGCTGGGGACAAAGCTTGCATGGAGCCAAAGAGGAAATCCCTCAGCCCGGAGCCCTGGGCTCCTCCTGGACGAAGCCTGTTTGTACTGGGAGGGGGCTCTTACCTGTGATCTGGGCCTCTGTGGTGAGATGCTTGGGCTCCTCTGTCCAGGGGGTGGCATGAACAGCCACGCTCCAGTCACTCCACGTGCCGATGTCATTGTCTTTGGCTGCCACCTGGATGATGTACTCCTTGCCAGCGTAGGCGTCCGTGATGGTGTGCGATGTCCCATCCGACAGCTCGACCTGAGAGCAGCAGTGGGGAGAGGACAGAGGTCAGACAAGCCGCCGGGAGGTGTAAGACAATCAGTATATTTAGCTCGGCTAGAAGATGATAACGAGACTTTTGCAGCACTTTTGGAAACACTAGGGCATTGTGGGCAGAGGCACGAGCCCAGGACAGGGACGGAAGGGGAGGGAGATGCTCCCCTAAAGCATACACTAAAGGTCTAGAGACCCGGTTCCACTCCCAAACTCACGGCGTCAGAATGGAGCAGCTTCCTCTAGAGGTCACCAGAAACTAGCAGATGTGTGTGCGGGCTCCCTCGGACATGTTAGGGCGGGTGGGAGCTGGGTATTGCAGGCAGTGGGTGGGGAGTGCAACGCGCTTTCAGGGCACCACTGCCAGTGCTGGGAGGGGGCTTCCCCACCAGCAACACCTCTGGCCAGCCTGCTCCCTTGCCTGCTGGCATTCCGTTGTTTTGGCTTGCATCCCTCCAGCTGGGCCCTTGGACAAGGATCAAGTTGTGTCCACACGTCTTTCCTAGAAACCATTCTCTCTGTCCCGTTGTCACTGCTGTCTGAGCCACAAAAGATCCTGCAGTCCTTTCTGCTGCAAAGTGCAATGGTTTAACCCCATTTAACCCTCCAAGGGATCTCTGATCCACTTGGAGCTTGGCTCAAGGACAGAGGGATGCAGGTGCTCAGTGGAAATGCATCCCCATGGCACGGACACGGGTGAGCAAACACAAGCGGCTGACAGAGGGGGGGGGCTCAGCGTCCAAGCGACCGTCCAGAGATGAAGCGAGACTTGGCCTCAGGGTCCTGAGGGCATGGAGGGGACCAGGGCAGGAGTATCTGGCAGAGGCTAAGTGGGATATTGCCTTCCACCCCATCTCTGAGACTGAGGACCAACATGCTGCCTGCTTCACTGCCTTCCACGCTGCTGTGCGTGGCAGGGGGGGCACACCGGGGACTCCTCATGTGCCCTGCACCCTGCCCAGACACATTTCTAATAAAGATGCTGCAGGATGAGGGGTGGTGCGGGTCTGACACAGCCCATCTGCGAGCACCGGTGCCCAGCCAGGGGCTCATGCTCCTGCATCACTTCATGGGTGGGGGCAGCTTCACGGTGCTGCCCATGTGGGGTCCTCCACATCTCCCCAGCCACCCAGGAGGAAGTCAGGCACAGAATCACACTGTCCTGGGCAGCAGCAACAGCTCAGTGACAGGAGGAAGATCAAAACTTCTGCCTGGTCCTTGAAGCAGAAAGGAAGGGAGNGGGGAAGGGGAAGGGGAAGGGGAAGGGGAAGGGGAAGGAAAGGAAAGGAGGTACCCGTGGGATGAGGCTGCCCTGGCAGTGTGGCTGTACACACACGAGGTCTGGTGTGCATAGGAGATGGTCAGTGCCATTACCCCACTGCCTGCAGGAGTACCTTGAAGGCAAGAACCCACCCTGAGAAAGAACCAGCCTTTTTCCAGTCCCTTCAGTGCAGCACATGCAACACCCCAGCACAGATGTAATCCCTTTGGCATGAAAGCTGCAGCCCCCTCCAGGCTTTTACAGTCACTCTGGGGGATTCCTAACAGGAGGAGGGGCTTCCTTGCTCCAAGTGAAAGCCTTTCCTTCCCTATTCCCACTTCCAGGGCTGCACCCAGCCTTCCACCCAGAATATCAGAGCCCTTGGGCTCTGCACTCCCAGCGGCTCCTGCCACCTGACCTGAGCCAGCAGGAGCCCCACATCTGGAGCACATCTGGAGGCAGGCCCAACTGGTCTTCCCACAACCACTGGGAGCAAAAGGCCTCCTGCTGCCGGCGAGGCTTGAAATGGTACCAAACCTCAGCAGTGCAGAGAAAGGCGTTTGTCCATCTCACTGCTGCAGATTCGGGGGCTGGATGGGAGTCCTGCCTCTCCTTGCACCACCAACTCAGCACTGACCCCCACGGTGCTGGTGAGATGCAAACGGGAATGCCAGAGGTTTCATCACAGGCTTGTGCCAAGCTGAGACATTCCTACGCACCTAACCACCAACAGCCAAAGCCCAAGTCTGTCCCTACCATCCAGGGGACACTTCTCCACCGTGACATGGGTCTCACCATCAGTTCTGGCCTGTTGGCATGGGGACAGCTACTCAGGGTGTCTGCCAAGGGGACCTGAGGTCAGAGCCTGCGTGGAAGGAGCCTGACATAGGGGGCAGATGAACACGGTGACCCCAGCGGGGCTCCATGCAGGGTCTCCCCGAGTTTCCAGCAAGCTGAAGAGGCTGAGTCAGCCCTGCAGTCACAGGTGCTGCCTCTTTTGTCTGAATAACAGGGTCAGCTTACAGGTCTGGTCCCCAGCAGTCTATACTCGGGGGGCTATAGGCAGGTCCCATCCTGGAGCAAGGCACAGCCCATCCTGCAGGAAAACGGTTTTGGGCCATTTCACTCTCAGGTGAAAACTGAAATCCTGTGAAGTCTGGGTAGAATGGAGGATGGGATAAAAATAAGGAGGATACCAGTTCCTCCCGTGGATCCTCCAGCAAGGGGAGGGTCTTGGCTAAGGCACATCCCACCAGCCCCCCCAAGCTCCAGCCCTCCTCAGCCCAGAACCAAAGCCCAAGCAGAGGTGATGGGCTCTTGGCACCTACTACTGCACCCAGAAGAGCTTAAGAGGCAACTTCTGCACCCAGTTCTTACAGGGACACACCTTCACGGCCCAGGCACCTCCTGATGGGTAGGCAGGAGACCCACCAGGTTGTGAATCACCTGGTGTGCTTGGCAGGGCACCTCCCTGCAGTGTAGTGGCACAGCGAGGCTCTCTCTGCCACCCAGACCTTGGGAGCTCTTTGGTGGCATCCACCAGTGTGGATGGCAATGCCAAGGGCATCAAGGTAAATTAATTCCTAATGACAATTAAATGAAACAAAACTTCACGGGGTGAGCTGCCAACTCCCTGCTGACTTGACTTGCTCTGTGCTGGCTGGGTGATGGCTTGGCACTGGAGAACGAGGACAGGGCTCCGAAAGATGCTGGGCTTATCCAGCTGGTGTATGACTCCAAGACTTTCAGCATCCTCTGAACCCCCTAGCTCCTCTCTGGGAGCTGCACCAAGCAGGCTGCATGCAGACCAGCCCCACTAAGGTCCTGCTGACCTGGCCAGGCTGCTTTTCCATCAGGAGCATTTTCTCCATCCCAAGAGCTCTCCCAGCCTTCCCTTGGGAGCAATTCCTGCCTCCTCCCACCCACAACCAACCAGCAGCTGAGTGTTTGTAGGTGGGGTGTTGCAGGCACCATGGGGTCAAGTCTGTGCTTGCCTGGGTAGGGGGAGTGTTCCCCTAGGACCCAGACTGGAGGATCTGGAGGACTTTCCTTGTGGGACCTGGGAGGATGTTGCCCTGAACGCCGCTTTACACAGCAGATAAAAAGAGAAAGCACAGACGACATCATCCATCTCTCCCCACACACACAGCCTCTGGATGCAGAAGTGGCAGCCAGAGACACATCCAGCATTTGTCGTGGTGGGGAGAAAGCCACTGGGTGGGTGCCTGTGACCCAACACAGAAGTGCCACAGCAAATGGGAAAGCAGACAGGGATCGGGTCCAATCAGACACAGACAGGGAGAGACAGAACGGGGGGGAAGACATACTGGGGAGGCTGTGGGGGGACGGATGGACACACAGCATCAAAGGCAGAGGGAGAAATTCCTTAATCCACGTCCTCGCCACACAGAGACAAAAGTTGGAGGAAGGCTGTGCATGGTAATTTTTTTGGCCGGGGCGGGGGTTTGCGTGTAGCTGCCTGCCTTTGTGCACCTGCCAAAAGTCACTCCGACTGGCTGTGAAGTGCTGCCCAGATTAATGAGGGATCAGTAGCCAGTNAAAAAGAAAAGAGAGAGAGAGGAGAGAGAAATGAAAAAAGCCCTTGAACATAGTAATTCAGATAACAGCTTGCTGAGGACACCGTGGGCTGGGATCCTATTCCCTGCCATGGTCACATACCCCCACATTCCTGTTTGGAAAGATTATGGAGCTGCTGAGTGCCCACCCACAGTCCCAAGTGCCAGGATGAGCACATGGGCCAGTGCCACACTGATGGGACGGGGACAGGCACTTAGGGCAGGCTGAGGGGAGGATTGCCCAGCACTTGTCTTTCTCCATGTCCATGCTGGTCCTCTCTGCACATATGCTGGAGGCCTGGGGACATCCGCAGCAGCCATACACACCCCAGCAGAGAACACCCGTGTGTGCCCTCCTTCCGGTCCCTGCCTGCAGACTGGTGTCCCTGCCTTGCAGTGCTTGGCACAGCAGGAGTTAAGGAAGCCGTTCCCCCCTCTGAGCTCCCCTCATCCTCCTCTCATGGCCCCCAGCCCACCCTGCCAGGGTGCCCTGGCAGTAAAAAAGGTCACTGAGCTTTGTTCCCACCCAGGCTCTGCTCCTGGTGCAGGGTGACCAGGTAGCAATTACGTGTGAACAGGGTGATGCATGGGCAGCTCTGAAGCCCAGATGGCCTTCGGAAGGGGATGGGGCAGGGAAGAAAACCCTGCCCTTCTCTGCCCTGGCAGCTGGGCTGGGGGCTGATGTGTGTTGAAAGGAGGTGGAGGGGGAGAAGGGGGGATCAGATGCCTCCTTTTCTGCATCCCGCATGAAAATCTGCTTGCTGGCTCCCCTGTGGTGGCAGTGGCTCTGTTTTCCATTCCTTGACACCTCCTGCTTTCCATTGCAGCTCCTGGTGTGGGAAGAGGGTGATCCAGTGGCAATATGGGGATGGGGACTGTCACCCCTCTGTCCCAAGACAGGGATGCACCATCTCTGTGTGTGACAGGTCAGTGACCACGCAGCTGTGCCAGGTGCTGTATCAAGCCTAGATGAGTCTGCCTTCCCCAAAATAAAAGGAGCACCCCGGCTATTGTAGGGTGGAGCTGATGTGCTCACACAGCCTTTGGCACCCACAGCACACATGGAAAGAAACCCATTCTAAGGGCACAGCCTGGCTCTGCCAAACATCTGGAATTCTTGCAGCCTCCTCCTCTGGATGCTGCTCGAGTTATACTGGATGATGGGGAAACTGGAACTGGGATAGGGACGGGACACCCCAGTGGACTCGATTTCACAGCCACTTTTCCCCACAGCAAAGGCCAGATCCTGCCACCGGGCTGCAGTGAGGTTTGCAGGGACTCAGCTACACAAACAACTGCTGTTTCAGGTGCCTTCAGTCCCTGCGAGTGCAGGGGGATCCCAGCAGGGCTTCCACCTGTCCTGGGGAACAGGATAAACCAAAAGCAGGAGTAATCCCCAAGCAAACTGCCCCACCACTGGGAAGTTCGGGATGGTCACTGCAAACAGCCAGTGGAGCTTGAGAGAGGATGTCACCATGCAGAAAAGAAATGTTTTGATTTTTTGCTTTCAAAGCCATGCCTGGAGAGCAAATAGGTCTGACACTGATTACTAAGAAAGTCACCCCCAAATACCCCAAATACCTCCTCCTTCCGCAGAGCCTCAAGAATCGGCTGGTATAACCCCAGACAAAACTTTCTACCTGGACTCTGGAATAATTAAAGGTTGGGAAAAGTGAACGACCGTCTCTTACTCTCTGCCATCCAGGTAGTGGTAGAGCCACTCCAGCAGGGTCTGAGCAGTGCTCTCTGCTGTCACCCTCTCCTGAAAATGCTGCTGTGGTGCTGCACAGAGCCCAGCCCTGCTGTGGCTCTGGGAGGATGAGCTATCACAGGGCTCTGCAGCCTGGGCTGTGCCACACCAGATGCAGCTGAACAGATCCCTTCTGGCTCAAAATAAACACCATCTTTGGAGGCGGGGGCTGTAACCACACTCATAATGGGAAATTTCCTCCAGACGCGGTGGCCCCCTCCTGCCAAGTGACAACTGTCAGAGGTCACTTTCGCTTGTGGCTATGGCAAAGATGTGATCAGGGATGCTGAGGGCACTCAGCAACAGCTCTAACCCGCCGGGCAGTGGCATATGCTGCCTGCAGATGCCTTCACCATGCTGATGCAGTGGGCTGGGGGTGAAAGCACAGGGATGGCAGGGCACAGACACCACCTTGGTGTGGTCTGTGTGTAGGCAGGGAAAGTTAGGCTTGCCAGCACCTTCCTACCTCCTTGTAGCTGTGTGAGCATGGAGGTGAGGACACACACGTGTGAGTGCTCTGCTGGTCAGTGGCATCTTTACAGCTGCCAGGTGCTCGGTACTTTTAGGTCACCAGCAGTTTCCAGTAGGGCTGAGAGCACCCAGACAATGCCAGCCAAGGGTCCTGAACCTGCTCTGTCCCAGAAAAGGTGATTTCTGGGCATTTCCCACCCCTACCCTCCTCTGAGACACTCTTTGCTCTAGCACTGCCTGCCCCATGCTGAGCTGCAAGTGACACTATTATGGCCTCAATATTTTGCTCCCACCTAATTATTCTTTGGATTTTTTCCCCCTTCTTTTTTAATCACTGACTTTGCAGCCAGGAGGGGAAGGGAGAGAAATGCTGCAATAAAAGCTACCAGGCGTGAAGTTGTAACCCAGCTTGCTCAGGGTGACCTCCCAGCCAAGGTTGCCTTGCAAAGAGGGGGAGTTCAGGCAAAGCAGCAGAGGCACGGGCGGATGCAAATGGGCACAAAGAGGCACGCTTGCTGCAAAGTGACATTGCCACCGCGCCGGCGGGGACACTGCTGTGGCAGGCAGTGGCACTAATTGCCTTCCTCCCCAGCTTGCTCCATCCCTCTCCTTGCCCGTCACAGGCAGGATATATGCATTAGCTCACACTTTCAGGCTATTTCAGGCTGGTCCAAGGCAGGAACTTCCAGCGACAGCCTGTGAGATTCACCTCTCTGACCAAAAAAATGTTGCTTTGCCCTGGGAGATGAGCCTGAGCCCACCCTGGCAGCCACTTCCAGTATGGGTGAGGGAGGCCAGTCCAGAGGACAATGCCATCCTTGCACCAACAAACCCAAAACTAAGTATTTGGCAATGCCCACAAACTTTCCATTCCTGTCCCCAAAACCCCATCATTTGCCCAGATCCGAGCAGGCACAGATGTCCGCATGGGGTATTTTTTTTCTCCCCAGCTCCTAAAATCCCATGATGGTGCGAGCACTTCTGCTTGCACTCCCAGAGAAGGGCGCTTCCAGCCTTTGCAAATGCTCACGAACACGGCCCTAATGCTTCCAACGCAGAAGAGGAAGGAGAGAACCCAACCACATTATTAGCTTTAAATATCTCATGACCTTTTACTGCAAATCTCAAGATCTGAGGCGCAGCCCGCCTCACGGTTCGTTAACATTTCATGTTGTCAGCGCGGCCAATGGGTTCAATTAGACTTCACGACGGCATCTGCAAATTGCTGGCAACCCACAGGAGGAAATCCTCCCTCGGTCTGGCCACCAGCTCTGACGCTGCATAAGAAATACCTTCTTGAGCCTTTCCACATTCCTGGGATGTGCATTGAGCTGGCAAGTGCTCAGCGCACGTGATCTCCCTCCAAAAACTGCAAAAAGGGGGGATCCTGCTCCAGAAAATGCCATGGGAGGGGAGCAAATTGGGTGCAAGACCTGCCCTGGGCTCCCCAGAGATGCTCAGGATGGTGTCTGGCCACCCGTCTACACGTAGGGGTGAGCGCGCAGATGTGCTCGGGGAGATCGCATGTGTGAGTGCGGCAATCGCTGCTGCTGCGAGTTAACTGAAGGAGCCTGTAAAACCAGAAACAGGCTATTAGCAATCCATTAGGAAAGGGTATCCAGTTCCAGCCTAGGTAAGCCATTAGAGGAACATCTGAGAGCATTAGGAGAGCTCGCTTGGGGCCAGGATGGGGCTATAAAACAGAAGAGGAAACCATGCTAATCTGGCTTGAATTACAAACTTAAAAGCGGGAGAAAAATAAAGGATACCCTAAACATTTAATGTTTTATATTTAGGAGACAGAAGGGGAGATTTTGCCAAAAGGAGAGAATAAAAAACCTGTTTAGGCTACAAATATCCATCTCTCTTCTGGCAGCAGAGAAACCACCAGTCCCTCTTCCAGAAAGGGAGGAGTGTGATTTTAAAGTTGCTTGAGTTTCAGAGTGAGCTCGGTGCTGGTGGGGTGGAGGGGAGTCTTTGGCCACATGATGTGACGTGATGTGACATGGCTGCATCCCCAACAGCTACGAAATGCTTGTGCCCAGGTTCAAGGGAGCTGCTGTGAGGTGGCACGATCTGGCACATACTTCACTGCATGCCCATGTGGAAACTCACCATCATCATCATCATCCCTCCATGATAATAGTTCCCAGAGCACATCACCGTAAATCCCAGAGCAAACTGCAACATGAGAGCTGCTACGTGGTCTGGGTGGAAAGGTGCTGCTGAGCCGGGGAAAGGGACTGCAAACAGCATGCTGGCGATCAAACCCCATTTGAAAAGCCCTGGGAAGGGGATGAGGGTGTCTCCCCCACTTTTGGGTCAGCCCCAGAGATTGCTTCATGGTGTGGGATGCTTGGGCCAGGCATCACCTGACTTCCTCTGGTGGAGGGGAAACTGCATTTATGGCCAGCTCACACAGTGGTGGTCTCGATAAGATCCACTGCTCCCGCCACAGATGGCTTCATCTTCTGGTGCCAAGCCCTGGCATTATTAAAATCCTGAAAGGAAGAGCCTGGAAGAAAGCAGACACTGATTGAATCAGGCCCTATGGTATTCGACAGCTCAACATCCATCTGATCCTATTAGTGCTCATTCGGTCCTGCCTGCCGAGGTGCTGTGCATAAATCAGACCCTGCAAAGATAACGGGAGGTGGAGAGGTGAAAGAGGAGCTGCTTCTTCTGCCAAGAAACACCACGTGTGAGCAGGGCCTGCATGGATATTCTGTCTCTGGGCAGTCTCCAGTGCTCCTCTGTGGGTTTTCTCCTGCAGGGATGCTGGGCTTCCCACAGGGCTGCCAAGTACATGCTTAAAACCCACGGCTGGTGCAGAGGTGGGCTGCCATGAGGAGGCAGGGATAGGACTCAGCCTGCGGACCTTGTGCACAAAGGCATGTGGCAGAACGTGAGGTTACCCAACTCTCCTGACTGCTGGCAAGGACTTCTCCTCTCCCTACCCTGCTCCAAGCTGCCCCACTGTCAGCATGCCTGTTGTGTGGGCATAAAAAGCAAGGGCTTCTCTGTGCCAGCAGCCAGGAGGGACAGCAAGAGCCAAGATGGGGGGCAGCTTGTGACAAGAGACCTGCACCTCCACAAGAATTAAGACTCCTCTGTGCAAGTGTGGCACGTGTGACCACCTCATCCTTTCTCAGGAGCTGAGACCCAACACCACCGCTGCAGAACAAGAGGGATAGGTGAGCCAGACTCGGCCCTACCAAACCATGTCCTCCCCTCTTCTGTCTGGATTTGGGGCAACAGGGACACCCTCTGAAATGACAAGCAGTAAGTCAAACAAAGAGTGCAGGGAGGCTTGGGCATGCTCCCAGCATGCTGACATTGGTGGGGTTAATTTTGGGTACAAACACCTGCATTTGCAGGGTGCCCAGCTGGGCTAAGCAGGCTGAATGTGCCAGTGGGGTCTGGGGTCAGAGCAGCTCCAGCTGCTGCAGCGCTGCCTTCCTCTGGTGTTTGGGAAACGATTGAATTAGGCTTCGCAAATAATTCATCTGATGAATAGTGGCAGTTTTCCTCAAATCATCCACAAATCAGATTTTTCATTACCCAGCAAGAAGGGCAGGGAGTCAGAAAACAAGGCTGGCACCTCACTCACTGAATGCTTGCACTTGCTCACTGAGAAAATTATTCCCCAAACGCTCTTCTCCATCCGTCAGTGATGAGGAACATGTCTCTTGCAAGGGGATTTTGGTTAAAAGCAGTACCCAGGACTGCTGCGCCTTCCCGAAATGCTGGGGGATGAACCCTTCCCAAGCCATCCTTGTACCCACCGGGAGAGCTGGTACCTTGAGCTCTCTCTGCACCTCAGGGTATCTTTATATAGAAGAAATTATGTTCTTACTGCCCAAGATCTGCCTTTTCCAATGAGCGTGGCCCTGCCACCAGTGTCACCAACACCTCCATGTATTTCCCACCATCACTGCCTGCCTGAGAGCACTGATGGAGAGGCCACACCATCCCCTCAGGGCTCTGCAGTGAAGGGACTGGCATGACTTGACCCTGCAAATATGCTACCCCACACCCAGTGACAGAGGGACCAGGCACTCCGAGACTGTTGAGGTGGGAGGTAGCCCAGTGGCTATCCCACCATTTTTGGGCGCAAACCAGGGTATTTGGCTGGACCAGGCTGGGTCAGGGTAAAAACATCAGCTTTTTCCACAACAACTGTACACCTCGGGGAAAAAATCATGTTGTGTTTGGCAGTTCCCATTAAATCTTCCCCTTTTTACAGAGCTTCTGCAGTTTGAGCATTTCTTCCCCAGATGAAGAAAACCTACAGAAAACCAAAACCCAAACTCCACCTATGCTTTCTTACCCCTCTGGATGCTCCACACTCCTAGGAGGGAAGCGAATCCACTCTGGATTCCCCCACTCCTAGGAGGGAAGCAAAGGGCAAAGAGGCAAGCAGGAAAACCCTCTGATTCTCAGAGCCATCACCAAACGCTGCAATCTGAAACACAACCTGTAGTACTGCCTCATCAAAAAACCCAACCAAAAGCAAAAAGTCACCAAGACACCTTGCAGAGCCATGAGCCAAGCCTCCCATCCCCTGTCCCATGTTTCTCTCCCCAGGAAGAGCTGGCTGGAAGAAAATCCTACTTGGCTCTTTGATGCAGGCACCCAGGGACCCAGTGCTGCCTCTTATTTGACTTTTTTTTTTTTTTAGGATAATTCCTTATGAAGCAAAGCACATAATTGGCTTTCAACTGGCCCAGCTTGGGCACAGAGGAGGGATAGATGAGCCAGACTTGGCCCTACCAAATCGTGTCCTCCTCTCTTCTGTCTGGATTTGGGGGAACAAGGACATCCTTGAAAATGACAACAAATAATAAGTCAACTATTATCTGGATGAGCTATGCCAGAGTAGCAGCACCTCCTCTCCAGCCACAGAATGCTTTCCTACACCACTTGAGCATACAAGCAGCACACAGAGGTAAAAAAAAAAAGGCTGTTTGTTATCTTCCTGCAGTAACAAATGAAATCTGTCCTCCAGGCTGCCAAGGATTTCACTGACTATTTTTTTTAAAGAAACAAGAAATAAAAGTAAGAAATACGATAACATCGCAGCAATTGCTCTGCGACTGTGCTCTGAGTTATGGTGAGCGGTATTTTATCTCCAGTTCAAAATCTAAATGTGGCAGAGGCACATTTAAATGTGGTGACATTTATACTCTAAATGCCTTTTACATCTCGTTGGCAAGTTTTATATAGAACATATGTATGGAAAGTAGATAGGGGCCATGGATGAAAACGCGGAGCAGGGAGAGGCTGCAGAGCCATTTGTAGGCAGAGTGTGAGCCACGAGAAAGACGGAGAGGAAGAGAAAAGGAACGAGAAAGAGAAGGAGATAAACAGGGTCCAGGTTGCCTGGGCAGTAAATATACATCTTTTTTGTCCCTGGACACTTGTTCATAATGCAGCTTGTTCCCAGTCACCAGCTCGCCCCTCTGCCTCCCATCCCAGGCAGTGCAGCATCACTCACGTGTTGCCACTGGTCCAGGATGAGAGGCCGATACCGCAGGAAGAACTTCAGTGGGAAGGACTCAGGGTCAGGCCAGGATGAGGGGTTTTGCCATGACACCTCCAGTCTCCGAGGGTTATTGGGTACGGGTTTGGCCACCACACTCTCTGGAGGGTCTGGCTTTACTGCAAGAGAAGAAAAGAGGGTGGTTGGCAAAGCTTTGCGTGTGGCATCCTTCCTTTACGCTCCCTGGCAAAGCTGGCTGGGCTTTGCACCATGTGCTTTCCAAGAGGAGCAGCCAACATCCTTCCTTTCCCCAAACGAATTAGATGGAAATCACCTTTTGTTGTCCAGGTCAGTGGTATGGCTCTCCTGGCTCAAAATACCACCATTAAGGAGGAGACAGCACTGGAGACACACGGAAACAACTGGGCCAGGGCAGAGAGCATCCCTCCCACTCAGGGCTAACTGGATCAGGGTGAGGAGCCCACCGAGCCCAAATCCTGCACTTCCCTTGCACCTGCTGATTTCTGTGAGTCTGACCCACATTCTAGCCCACTTACCTCACAGTAGTGCGGCAGAGTTTGGCCCTTGGGTTTAGGGCTGGGGTTTTCAGGAGTCAAAGCACTGGCACACCATATTTGCTAAGGGGGAAGGATTGCCCTGGTCGCCTTCCACCCCAGCTCTCTCCCTCACTGGCCTGCTCTGCTTTAGGGATATGAGGATATTTTCTTGCTACCTGACATGTGTTTCAGGTGAATATTAATTGGCTGTGAGCTATGCAACGTGCTTTGATGTTGCAGCTACTTCCAGAGTGCCGGAAGCTCATCACAGACAGGCTGTGATGAATGTCACTGCCTGTTGCAGAGCAGTCCTTGCTCTTTGCCAAGGGTTTGATCAAATCCTGACAGCTCAAACTCCCAACTGCAATAGCAAAGCTAAAAAAATTTGTGTACGCCCATGCTTATCCTTTAATCATGGACAGGAAGGAGCTGGACACAGGGAGCTGGGCACACAGCTGTGCCAGAGGTGGAAGAGGGCTCTCTGTGCGCTCTAAGAAGAGAAATGCGCATGAGTCCTCATGTCCTGGGAAGGCCCTTGATCCCTTTCCAAGTCCACATGCAGGCAAATGGATCCCTCCTGACCTGAAAATTTCTGGACTGAACAATGGTCCCCTGGCTCTGGCCGCCTCGAGCAGAAGCCTGCCAAGATGTCAGCATCAAAGTCCCCTCCCAAGGATGGAGGAGGGATGGTGGGGCTGTGGGGAGCCCCCTTCTGCCTGGCAGAGCTCCTGCCCTGCAGTCAGAAGTCTTCTCCATGCTGACTCCAGGGTTCACCTGCTGTGGATGGGAAGTGATACCCTCACAGGGGCTTTGCTTACACTGAGAGAGGAAGGAGGTGGTGGTGAGTGAGCTGCTCCCTCACTAGCCTGCCTGCAGCCCTGCCCTGTGCGTGAAGGGCATCTCTTCCTCTGCTCGTACGGGATCAGGTGCTGATGTGTGGCCAGTCGGCTGCAAGCACCCCTGCTCCAGAACGATGGTGGCATTGCAGCAACTGTCCCTGCACCACCACTGCAGGAGAAACCAGCCTGTGATGCCTTGAGAACACACTTTCTTGTCCGCAGGTGAGGCAGAGAAGGTGCTGAAATGAAGCAACGACCCAGCTACCTCGGTGGGAAATGTTTCCCCCGAGACACGGCCCACCACTCTCTCTCTCCCCCCAGCCTCCTCTTGCTCAGCACCCTGGCACACACCCTGCTGCAGGCTTTTATCTCCATCATCTTCACCACCACCTTGGCTTTCACCACCTTCCCTCTGTCACAGCGGGTGCAAGGAGGGCTGGACAGCTTCCTCCTTCCTCACATCACTTCATGCTCAGAGGAGCTCCCTGAGGATCTGGGAGTGGCTGGGTAGCTGGCGAACCTGACCACGGGTGCATAGTGCCACCTCCCAGCTCCCACAGACTCCTCTCTGTGGCAGGATGGGGCACAATTTTCCATTTGCAGCTCTATCCTCGGCAGCAGGAACACTTTGCTGGGGCCGTGCTGTGCTGAGCTACTCCAGATGGCTCTGCAATTCCTCCACTCGCTTTGAATCCCAGGGCTGGAGCTGGACATCAGCTTCCATCGACAGGGACTTGGAGTCCAAACGCATATGGAAAAGTATAAATCCAGAGTTGGCTCAGCAGGCTGGGTTTGCAAAACAAAAGTCTGTTTGGCTGAACGAATGCAGATGACTGTGAACTGCAGCTCTGCAGCGAGGAAGTGGGAAGGAAAGTGCTGGGCTAGGGATGGATGCAATGGATACTCCCCGGGTAACGCAGGGGGCCTGGCCCTGGTTTTCAGTATGCCAGCCTGAAGGGATGATTGAATTCAGTTGGGCATGGCAAATGTGTTTGGGCAGCAATGAGAAATACTACTGTGATTGTTAGAGGAAATCAGAAAAAAAAAGTGCCCTGACGCTGCGGTGGGAGTCACCAGCCCATTCTGCAGGGATGTGACCCCTAGCCCCTCTCCTGCGAGTTGGACACTGTTGCTGGTGCACAGACGAAGGCTGCCCTGGCTTCAAGTACGTGTTCCTGGCTGCTACGAGCCTTCAAGCAGCACTGCAGGTTAAGGGGAAACCAGAAGTCCCTGGTACCTCCTCATGCGTCCCTCCATCCACAGGACTCCTGCCCTAGAGAGCACAGCAGGGCCAACCCCTCCAAAACCACAAAGCCGAAACTGTTCCTGCCATGTCCTTCCAAGGCAGTGGGGACACAACAGCCAGGAGAGGGGACTGCACCTCTGGCAGCCAGTCCAGAGAGGACAAACCTGTGTCTCTTAGGACAGACCTCATCCTGCTGTGCTCATCACCGGAAACACCTGGGCTGGTTCCACAGGGGCCAGCTGAGGAGTGAGGGGAGACAGGCTGTGTCCAGCTCCCCGGTTTCTGTGTGACCTTGAAGGAGTCCTTTATGCCCCGCAGACAGGGACGAGTGCTCCTCCTTCCCCAGCCTTTGTCTGCCTCCATTCAGCCTGCACATGGTGAGGCAGGGGCTGTCTGGCTGTACATCAGCCAGCATAATAGAGCCCTGTCCTCACCGAGGGCCTGCAGGCAGTAACGTAATAAAAGCAGTAATAGTAATAATAATAATGGATGATGGGCATTAGGCTGAGTACTGGTTAAGCGGCTATAAAACCAGATGTAATATTATCCTGCAGAGCTGAGGGAGCATCATCAGACATTCCTGGGAAGGGGACTTGGCCAGGAGGCTACTCACAGCTCTTCCCGCTTGGTTTTTGGCTGCTGTGTCTAAGCGAGGGCTTGAAGTGCAAGAAGAGCATCAGAGAGCAGCTTCTCCTTAAGGCGCTGCACGGTCACGCTTAACAGCGAGTCTTTAGCTATCCATCGCCCCTGGCTGTTGTCAGACACGTCTCAAAATGAATCTGGCGGTTCAGAAAGGCAGCTGAGACCCTGTGGCATGGAGCTGCCCGTCGCCTATCCCGTCTCTCCAACGAGCACTAAAATGGATCCCTCGCGGCCATTAAATATCCCCTGGCATTTTCCATGAGCAGAGGGATATTAAACTCCATGTCTTAGCCAAATGTCAGTCTAGGTAATTTAATTCTGCCTCCCTAAGTAGTATGAATTGAACTGACCTTCTGCTTAGGCAACTGTATACCTGTGTTCAAAGACTCCGAATTTCATACAGACATGGGCGTCATGCAGCCTCTCTGAGATGCTCTGAATCTTCATCGCCCCAAAGCTGGAGTTGGAAGGATCGGATGACCTTCTCAAAGTCACACAAGGGATGGGCAGCAGATCTGGGGAAGGCACCCACACCTGCAAGGCCCCATCCAAGGCTGCCTTCCTCCTTTTACTGCTGTACATCTTATATTTTCCCCCAGGATCATACGAGGAGAAAGGTGCCAAGGCAGGATGCCGGTATTCCTGTGTGGTGGTGGTGTCCTGGCTTTCCTGGGGAATGCAAAAAACAGCTCTTGGGCTGAAACACAAGTGAGAAAGGTGGCGTTGCGTCCTGACGGGCCAACAATGTCCCCATGCTGTGCCAGCCATCTTGAAGGAGGTGGCAGCTCCTGACACACCAACCCACTCCTCCCTGGCATCTTCCTCTGCCTCCAGGTCCTCTCCCCTACAGTCCCTTTTCCACCTCCTCCCTGGGGCTGGACCCCTGGTGTCCGTAGGGCTCTGCAGGACCTCCTCCCACTCACCTTTATTAATATCAGTATTTTTGCAGAAGATGTAATTATGACAACAATTTCCAGGAGCAAGATGAGGAGGAAGGCAGTCCGGATCTACTACCAGTGGGAGGTGGGGGCCAGAGGGCCGGAAAAGCTTTTCCAGTCATCACTGAAAATGACAATGCAGAGTGACCCTTCGCAGCTGGCTGTTAATAACCAGCACGGCACGACCACCAGCAAGGCATGGGCTCAGGACGGCAAAGAAAGTACCAGTCATTTTCCACTCAATTAGAGACCATCTTCCGAGCGGCTGGGGAAGGGATTTTCTGCTGGGGGCTCCAGAGAGAAAGGAGTGAAGAAGCAAAACCAAAGGAGGTCACTCCTTCCCAGGGGGGCTCTTTGTGCTTGCCCGGGCTAGATGAGTGCTGACCCAGCAGAGGGTCGTCTCCTGGCTCAGGTGGTGCTGGGAGGGAGAGCTTCCTTGCCCTGACTGCTCTGTCCTTGGCTCCAGGTTGCTCTGTCCCCAGCAGGTCATGAGATCAGGGCTACGTGGCTGCACTTTAACCTCCATGCGGAATGTGTGATGTTTTTCTCTAGGCTAAGGGGAAAACACAAGGCAGGCTCTGACAACCACAGCCCAGGGGTTTCAGAAGCCTCACACAGGTCCTGGCTGACACTGTCTCTTCACTGTAGCAGGATGTGTGCAGACGTCGCAATGTTCCCACTCAGCATTTTTCCAACAAGCCGAAGCAGCGGCTTTGCCCTGAGCCACAGGTTTTCCACCCTTCATCTAGCAAAGGGAAACCCAGCAGAACCTCCAAGATGAGAGCTCACTGGGCCAGCTGAGATCCCCAGAGAACCTACTGGATGCTAGATCCACACCTCCAGCACCCCCCACGCTGGGACACGGTCCTGGATTGCAGCTGCAGAGAAGAGAGCTGGAAGAGGCACTGAAGCTTCAGTGGGGACCGTAGGCAACCTGGGACAAAACTGTGTGGCAAAACACAGCAATGCAGAGCACTTAACACCAGGATGGCACGGGCAGAAGCTCCACTCGGGGTGGGTGGCTGCTGTTCATCACGCCTTCCCCAGGTGCCATCCTGAAGCCAGGTGATGCTGGGTGGTCTGACCTCTCACTGCAACTGCTGAGATGTGTCCATGCACTCTGCGCCCTTCCAGGCACTCAAGTGAGAGGCAGCACCCTTGCTAAGGGCTGGCCCGGGGCAGCGCTGGCCTCTGCTCACCCCTCCTCTGACCTGGGCCGAGTTCAAACTGCTGGGCTGGATCCAGTTTTGTGCTGGTGTTGGGATGCCCGAGGCTTGCAGCTGGGTGTGCTTCCCCAGGGGAGCTGCCCTTGTGTGCTGGATGGAGAACCAGATGTTTGGGAACCCAGGCAGGGCATGGGTGGGATACAGATGTTACAAAAGGGTGCCCTGAACTCCTGCAGGAGGGAATGCAAGGAACTTGGAAAATGCAGCTTAATTGCTGTCCTGGGCCATGCAGGCTGGAGGTTACCTCCATTTTTAAGGAGTGTATCTTCCACAAACACAACAATTTCCATTTAAAGGCACTCGAGTGACTGAAATTCCACTGCTTTCCTGCTAAGCTCCCTGCCTTGTTATCAGCATTCCTGAGGCACTGATGAACACAAGCTTCAGGTGTGGACCATGGCTGCAGACACATGCCAGGACAGCCCCTGCTCCAAAACTGTTTCCCTGCTCTGTTCAGAGCTGGTGCTTTGTTTGATATTTTCCAGGATTTGGAGTACAAAGGGAATATCTGGTAGAGCAGTGGAGCTCCTCTTGTTGCACGCCAGCACTTCCAGCTTCTCCATGCTGTGATGCGTAGCACATCGAAGGCAAAGCCCAACCGCTGGCTGCACTTCAATGATTCACTTATTTGTTTTTCTGGTTCAGTAATTGCCACATGCAACCAGCAAATTGTTTCTCAGCGTATTCCTGAACTCCATTCTCTCCTATTTTTCCTGTTCTTCGAGAATGTTACAGCACCAGCTGTAATCCAGCTTTGGATGGTGCCAAAAGCTCCCTGCTTTGCTGTGTTTGGCACCGGATTGCTCGGTTCATGCCCACCCTTCACAGTCAGGGGAACATCTCTGCCGTGAGCCTGGACATGGTTGGGAAGCATCCCTGTGGCATAGCTTGAGACATGGACACCCCAGACCACAGGGCCTGCTGCTCCCTGTCCCATGTGGCACAGCCTCTGCTGTCGTGATGGGGCAGTGAAGGGGTGCAAAAGCAGGAATAGGGGTTTTAGCAGCATATTAGGTAAGGGCTAGGGGAACTTGACTGTAGGAGAGCTTTATCCTAACTAATGATGGAGGGAAGATAATGGGACATGTTAATTTCTCTTCCAATCCTAATTCCCATGGCTCTGCTTCCAGCACAAATACCAAACCTCTCCTTTAGGGACACTCTAAGGGTCAAGTATGGCAACACCATTTGGACCACACAATTTTCACAGCTCTCTGCCCTGACACACAGCAGCTGCTTCCCCAGCATTCCAAACAGAGAGGAACTCAGCAACCATGGGCGGTCTGGACTACTGGGGGTGGGACCACGCATGGCACCAGGCCACTGATGTGACCAGCATGGAGGCTGCCTGTGGGCATCCTGCCTGGCTCCTCCAGAATGCTCAGGTGCCAGCAGGGCCATGAGAATGAGAGCGGCACAGGGAGGATGCCAGAGTGGCCCAGACCCCATCTCCATGGATAGGCAGAATCTCCACTTGGAGATTCCCTGCCCCATCTCTCCGATGGATGACACTGTTTGCAGAGCAAGCCAACCCCAACACCGCCCTGGAGAGGCCAGTTGCTGCCGTGGAAGTTACCTATGGCGAACTCGTCAAAGGTGAGAGTGGTGAAGTTTTTGCCCAGAACATTCGTGACTGTCAGAGTCACCTTGTACTTCACTGTCGAGAAGAGCTGGAGGTATCTGATGTGACACCTGTTTTTGGGAACGGCATCCTTCTCACACACCATGTCTTTTGTGCCGTGTCTGGAAAGCAGAGGTGAGAAGAGCTGTTACCTGTGGATGCACCCAGGCCACTGGGGGAAGGAGGCAGACCGTGCAGCTGTATCCCCACTAAGCCAGTGGCCCCCATGCACCAGCCCCTGCTGCAGCCAAAGGGCTGCTTTCTCCTGCCAGGGAATTATGTGGGCTCCTTTATCCCAAGGCTACACAGAGGCTTCAGTGAACGTCCTCATGCTGGCTCCAAGGAAAGAATGGGACCCTGCTGGGGTTGGGTTTGGGTCTGCCCCTCCCATGAGAGGAACAAGGTCTCCTTTCTGATGGTGACACAAACCCCAGAATACAATGCATGGCACCAGCCTGGATAAGGGCTGTGCCAGAACTCAGGCTCAGGGTAGGGAATGACGCCATGCCATGGCCAGTTCTAGGTGAGTGACACGGCTGCTGCCTGACCACAACCAGCTTACAGCAGGAAAGAGCATGGATGCACCAAATGTGCCAAAAAACAGTGGGCACAACATCCACTACAGACAATTGGTGCAGAGAGGATGGTCTTGGGAACATGGAAAGGGGACCTGGGAGATGAGGACCTTCCTGGTCCCCTTTAGGGAAATTGAAACTTCCAGTTTGTGTGTCCCTGGAACATCCTCCCCCCACGCTCATTTTTGGGACACCTATACCATATGCTCAGCACAGGTCGGACCCACTGCGCCAAGACTTCATGGCACTACTTGAGACCTGCTGCAGGCTGCAGGGACTGAAACTCACCCCACTGCAGCCTTTCTTCCCAGACACTTACATGACAGAGATGTTGAATGTGTTGGGGATGTAGGTAGGAGTGGGCAGGTGCCAGCTGCAGTAGAAACCCTTCGGGTAGTTGTTGGACCGGCACATCAGCACTGGCTCCTTGGGCGGGGCTGCCAGGGAAAGAGAAAGAGTAATTACCTGCTCAGGTGGGGTCATCGCCAAGTTCTGAGCAAGGGGATGACCCTCCACTCCCAGCTGCTGCCAGCTTGGGAGGGGAGAGTTTGAAAGGAGAGCCTGGCCTGTGTTTATACTGCTGGAAGTATCTGGAGGTCTTTGTCCCACATCTTCTGCAAGGTCCTCCATGACACCTTGCTTTGGGCTGGGCTGTGGAAAGCTTCTCCTCAGGCAGCTCACTGCCTCTAAGGAGGGATGGAGTGACAGAGCGGGTATGCAGGTACCAGGAGAAGTTGTCTTCAAGGCTGCGACAGAGATGTTGCTGATGAGGAGGAGGCGCTGCTCTCTTGACCCCATTAATCTACACTGCTCACAGCTTTCTCTGCCACATCCCTGGGGAATGATAAACTTACTGAGGGATGATCCTCCAAATGATCAGAGGTCACCAAAGGGAGGAAGAAGGACCACTGGCAAGATGAGAAGGAACAATGTGAAACCAGCTGAGAAAATCCAGCTCTGCAGGAGGACTAACAGTGTTAACACTTTTGGCATGGGGCAGAACATCCCATCCCAGGGCCTTGTCTCCAAAGAGACATACAGGCAACAGGAGACAGGATGAGAGCACTCAGTGGGAGCAGCCTTCCTCTGGCCTCGTCAGCTGATCCTAGAGATTAGAGGCAGAAGAGGACTTTAAACTCAGCAAAGTGTTCACACTGCACTTGGCTATCCTGGACATATGTGCAGTGCAGTCTGCTCTTTGCAGGAGCACAACCAGAGCTGCAGGAAAACTCTGCTAAATGCTGAGGGACAGTGCATGCGAAGAATGAGATGTGATACCTTTTAGCTGATAAATTTTGCCCTTGTTGGTAAAAATCTTACCTGATCTGACACCGAAGTCAACTCTTCTTGGTACCCAGGCACTTGCATTGATTGCTAAGAGCAGCACCCTGGCACAGTGCCTTGCCATAAAATACACTCCCTTGGCTGGATGTGCACCAGGATTACCCTTGGAAAGGCTGTCTGAACCTGTGGTGTTCCCTCTTTCCCTTCCTCTGTTAGCCCTCATCCCCCCCCATCCATCCCCTGGGAATATCCCAGAACACGCTCTTCTCTCCAGGCAGGGGATCTGAAACAAACCGAGCAGACCTGGCAGCCTCAGTGCCTCTTCAGCCCCACAGCCCAGGTGTCACTGGCACGACACACTCGGGGGCACAGCTCTCGGGGGGGATGCAATGAGCTCCAGCTGCGACTGGAGTCTACAGAGTCTACGGAGCCTACTACAGAGGGGAAACTGAGGCACGAGGTTTGCGCACCCGCCGGCGCCGCCGGGGCAGGGCTTAGAGGGCGCAAGCAGTCTAAGGGATAAGGGAGCCAAGTGCAGCGGAGCCAGGGAGCAGGGAGGAGAGGGAGAGGGACTGGAGGGGCCGGCGGGAGGGAAGGCTGTGCCGCTCCGCTCCGAGCGTTCCTCCTAATGGCTATTTCAGCCTTCAGCCGACAGACGAAGGCCAGAGCCTGGTTAATGAGCGTCCCGGTTAAATTATTCAAGCAGACCCTCCACATCAAAACAGAATGGCTGATCGCAAAGCCAGAGACAAGGGCCTGATCCCTGCTGCAGCTCCGTCTTCTTCCTCCTCCCCGCAGGCTCCTTAACCCCTTCCCTGCCTCCCCTGGGCGAGGCGGGAGCAAACGCAGCACTGCCCTTCGCAGAGGGTGCAGTGGGGGCCGGGAGGTGTCCCGGAGGGGCTGAAGGGGCGCAGGGGGTTTGGGGACAGCGGCTGGGTGCCGGCTGACCGCGTGGTGGCACTGTGGGCTAACAGCACCTGCTCGGCACCCGGCAAACCGGGACGGGGCTGGAAAAACTGCTTGGGGATGCCGGGGACACTGGGGATGCCACCGCAGGCGACTCGCCCACTTGCGGCTTGTGCTCAGCTGTCCCGCTCGGAACCGGGAAGCCGGGCAGAAGCAGGCGGGGCTTTTTCGAGCGTTCCTGAAGTCCTGCAGGGTCCAGCCCTACCTGCCAGGCCCCAGATGCTGCACTGCTATGCGCCACGATTAGTCCATCTGAGGATAATTTATCTCCATTGTCTCCAGCATCGCGCCGGATCTGGCTCTTTGTGATCTCTGCTAATTCCTCCGCTGAGGAGGCTGGGGCGGGCTCACTCCTCCAGGTTCGTTTTGCTGGGAGAAGGAGGGAGGGCTGCCCATACTGTCTCCCGCTTCCATCCCCACTCTGCAGCAGCCTCTGAAGATGCCCCATTTCCGGCATTGAATGCCGTGAAATCCTGTCCTCTGCTTCACGGCTGGTCCCCAACTGCAGCCCCAACCCTCTGTGTCCAGCACGCTCCACCTCTTACCCTCTGGTGTCTTTTAGCAAGCCAGAGGTGGAAGGAGAGACTGCGGAAGGGGGGCAAAATGGTCCTCGCATCTCTGCCCTCCTGATGCAGAGTTCAAGGACAGATGCAGCCGGAGGGACGCTGCTGTATGAAGCCTGTCTCACCCCAGCCTCTGCCCTCTCTTTCTGGGCAGACACAAGCTGTCTCACAGGGACACTCCTGCAACCTCCATCCCTTCAGAGAGCCGTCAGTCCCAGAGCCACAAGCGCCCTGGGAGGGAGTTGTCAGGCAGCCACGCCACTTCCCACCCTGACGGGCAGAAAGTTCGCCCCATGGCAGAGTGTGGGGCCAGTGCAATGTGCCACGTGGGGCTGTGACCATGACACCACACGGGTGACCACGGCCACCACTGCCAGGCACCACAAAGGAGAGGGCTGCAAGCCCCTTCTCAGCTGCCTTGCTGCGTTAGGAGGGCTCTCTTTGCCCACCCGACCATGGCGTCTTTTCCAAGCTGGTGGCAGGATCCTCATCTCCCTATGGAAGATGGTAGCCTGCAACCTCGTTCCTCTCCCCTCCTCTCCCAGGAAAGGCACTCGCTGGCACAGCTCATGCTGCCCATCAAAGGCTCTTAAAGACAGCAAATAAAATTGCAGGCTCCAATCGATCCGGCGCTCTGTAATGCTGTCTTTGGAGGTGGGCCAGCCCATCAGGCCGACAGAGAGAGCAAGAAAGGCAGTGGAGGAAAACAAAGCCATCACGGGAGCAGCATTAAAGGCCTTTTCTGCCCTGAGGTTTTGGGCAGTGCTTCTGGGTGTGGGGTGCCCTGCTTCAACCTTCTCCATCCTCCCTCAGATGACGTCCAGCTCTCAGCACCTGCCCCAAGCCAAAAACAGCCCAAACAACACACTGAGCTACTTGGGCACTTCTCCCTGGGCTCCTGCACACAGCCTCCCTAATTCTGGCAAATATTTACATCCCTGTCGCTTCACAGAGCTGCTGAACTCTGTAAAGGCAGAGCTCTTTTCCTTTCGCCACAAACAGCGCCTGCCCTCTCTAATCTGTCTATTAACCTCTCGCATGGCAGGGAGCCACTTCTCCCATGTGCTCTGCTGATGTCCTCTCTGAAAACCCAGCGTGTTTAATGCCTGGCTGTGGCAGCTTCCCAGAGGCTTGGGTTGCAACCAGCCTTGCTGCAAAAGCTCTGGGTGAGGTGAAGAAAGGCTCAGAGCTGAGCTCAGAGCTGAGCTCAGAGCTGAGCTCAGAGCTGAGCACATCCCATCTGGCCCCATGGCTCACAAGCCGTGAGACGCTCCAGCACAATCTGGGGCTGCCATAGCAGTGAAAACTGGTGCCAGGGTCATCATCTCTGCAGATCCCCAAAAAGACCAATGGCAGGGATGGAGCTGGCTTTCCCACCACACAGTGCCCCATGCTTTGCATCCATTTAACTCTGTCTCTCCAGCTTGCTGGAAATAGCTGCCGCTTGGCCAGCTCCAGCACTTCTGCTTAGCTGGGGACAGCACCACGAGTGGGCCTTGAGGATGAAACAGCTCTGGATACACCAGCACAGACACAGATTTTTGTTTCCCTCCTCATCTCTAAAGCCCAGTCGTCCCTGGACCCTCAGCCCCAGTGTGCAGGGGAAAAGTGTGACCAATCCATTTCAGAAACCACTAAAAATGATCTACAAGAGCTTTTCCTAGCTCTGCTAGGTCATGAGATAATGGACATTAAAATCATGACACTTTTATATATAGAAAAGTTATTTTAGGTCACTTTTAGAGGTTTCTGAAATGGATCAGTTATAATTTTCCTCTCCTGCTGAGGGCTGAATGTACTAAAGATGCCTTGCTCCACAGGTGGAAGGATACAAAAAATAGCGCCAATAAAAGTTTTAAGAGGCCTCTCAAACACTTCTGTAGGAGGTATTTTTTCTGGTGCACTCGGGGCACATTCAGGCCCTGGGCTGATGGGGGATAATGAGCCCGTGGTGTCCTTTTGGGGTCACCTGCATAACTCATCATCTCGGTCCTGGGCCAGCAAAGACTCCAGGGTCCATGACAGCAGCATGTGCTTGTGCTAGAGGTACAGCTGTGACACAGCCTGCCTGCACATGGGCAGGACCCCTGTGCTGCCCCACATGGGGGGACAACCCCACAACCAGTGCTGTTCTGTGACCAAACTCCTGCTGCTTGCACCCCACTGCCCACGGCAGGACCCAATCATCACCCAATGACTTCTTTCACACCACAGGCCGTGGGTAAGTACCAATACATAAAAAAGCCACCCAAGTGAACAAAAGCAAAGCTGCAGAGGCTTGGACAGCACAACGGGAATCCACCCGGGCACGAGATGCCAGCACTGAGCACGTGGGCACAAGAGCAGCAGACCCCGCACGTCCACACATGCTTCTGCACAGATGCTTTTGTTATGCACATGCTGGCTGCCCGCACGATGTATTATTTATCCAATGCCGCTTTTCTAAAAGCCTGTTTGTGTACAGGAGGCTGGGAGAAAACAACAAAGGAAACAATGATGAATAAATCATATTTCTACTGCCAGGTGGATCAGGGCAGCATCTGTCTGCCATGCGCCACCTGTGCTGAAGTGCAGCGTGGCTGTGGCTGGGGACGGTCCCTTCCATCGACTCAAATGTTTGGGTACAACTGTGTTTTGTTGCTGGAGAAAGGCAGGGAAGTGAAGCTTTGAATTTGCTCTGATTCCCCTTGACCATCTGTTCTTGGGTAAGTATGAGGGTGAGAGGGGGTGCGGAGGACAGCAGTGTGGGGGTACACAGGCAGGTGATGCTCCCTATGTTTTGGGAACGTCATGCTCATAACCAACACCTCTTCAAGAAGGATAAAGCAAGGTTTTGTTTTTGATTTGCTGTTTTTGTTGGGGTTTTTTTTGTTGTTTGGTTGGTTTTTTTTAATTAATGCATCAAAATTCATTTGAGAGAGAATTAGAGAACCCAGGCATGCAGGGGCACAGGGTTTTATGGGTTTGTTCCTCACTGACCTCCTGGGTGACCTGGGCAAGTGGTGGAGACAGGTTTTATGTCTCTCCCCTTCAGTCTAAGCCACCCCAAGCTTAGCAAGTGGACATTTTCAGAGGAACATTACTTTTCTTTGAAATTAGACACTGAAGATACATCCCTCTGGAGTGTGAGTCATACCAGCTGAACACCAGAGTTGCCCACATTCAGCCAGCACCCAGCCCAGCCCTCATACCCAACACTGCAGCACCTCCCTGGTAGCTCCCAAAACGGGCCAGGGACACCTGCAGCTGTAACCAAAGTCCCCTGACCCTGCTGCCACGTAAGAGCCATCTCCCCAGCCTCAAAGAGCAAGAATTTATTCCCCACAAAGGTGCTGGAGAAAAAGGTGGACTCAGCAACAGATAAATTTCTAAAAGGCCCTGTTTTACACTGATTGGGGCTCATAAACCAAGCTATGGATTTTCTCATTTCCCTTGCAGAAAATTCAGTGAGCATGGCAAGAGGCAATGCTGTAAATTTTTGGGCAAGGCATTAGTCATAGAGAAGAGAAGAGAAAGCCCAGCATCCCACCTTCAGCCAAAGTGGCAGGACAAGCTCCCAGTGTGATCACAGGCTCCCTGGAGTTTGCTCCATCCTGCACTGCATGAGGCTGTGCTGTTTCCAGCACAGCAGAGCTGCTCCTCAAACCTGACCACTCTCCAGCCTCCAGAGAATTATCAAGTAAACATCACGGCGTTGATCTGTGAGAGGAAAGAGCAAGAGCAGAGGGGCTCTGGCAACCCTGGCACGGGGTGGGCTGGCTGTCTGGAATGGCAGCCTTCGCTGGAGGTGCTCCCCAAGGTGCACGATGCTACGGGAAGGTGATTTCGGCAGGAGAAGCCATCTGGCACCGTGAAACGTACACACCCTCTTGTTCCCACTCCCTCCAGCAGCACTGGTGCTTGGCAGCACTGCCGTCCCAGGGAAATGCCTGTCCTGCTGAGCACACCAGCACCCCAAACCCAGCTGTGCTCCTGGAGGTGACTTTATTCCTATGGGGCAGCATTCTAGGCTGGGTGCCTTAGGGAATGATGAACAGCAGGGATGCTGGACACCTCCACCCTTCACTTGGGACCACATCACAGTAGAAAGTCCCTTCTGACCCTCCAGTCCTCCACCAGAAACCACAGAGCAGCTTTGCTCTGAAACAATATTAAATATTGAACAAACGAACGAAAAACCTGTTATCTGGGATAATTGTGAGTAAATAAAACATTTAACCAAACCAAATGCAGCTGTTTCCACTTGGAGCCGGCACAACAGCAGGGAAGCCAGCTCAGCTACTCTGCATCCTCGTTACGGCAGCTGATTATTGTTTTGTGTATAACAGTAGCGCCGCCAGTCCTGGAGCGGGGCCGGGGCCGCGGTGCTCGGTGTGGTACCCCTGGGATGGGTACCCCGGCAAGGCGGGATGCGGCAGCACAGCAGCGCGCCGGGCATGGGAAGTTCTCTGCAGCGCTGGGCTTTGCTCTTCAGCCCAGGGAGTTCACGGCGAGGCCGGCTTTCCTCCCCCAACACCTCTGCGAGGGGATTTGCATGTAACATAAACCATTTCAGAGCCAGGTCACTGGTTCGCACATAGCCCCGGGCAGTAATGACCAAACCTCGTTACCGGCTGCTCTGGGATTGACTGTGCCGGGCCCCCGTCCAGCTCCTGGAGACCTGGAGAGAGGTCTGGGGTGAGGGAGTGTGCAGCAACCGAGGGAAAAGCGCCGGCAAACGAGGCCTTGGGAGGCTCTGGGGATGGAGATCATATCCCTGCCCACAGCTCAGGGCTGGAGCATTCCAGTCTGCCAGTCTGCCATGCCCAGACAGCAGGGAAAGGAGAGCAGGGGGCTGATGTGCTCTCGGTTTTTGCACATTTGCAGGGCTTTCCACAACTGGGATTTGGAGAGGAGAGCTTCATGCCCCTGCAGCTCCCACCCAAATGCTGTGCCTGTCTCTTATAAAATGGCTGGGAAGGATGAAGGGCATGAATTACACAGGATTTTCCAGTCCCTGCTAAAATAATTTCTACTTCCAGCTTCTATACTCCTCAACATGGGGCTGGATGCAATGTGGCAAGGCAACGCAGGGGGGAAATGTTCCTTCTAACACATGGGCTCCCCAGCAACTGCTCCACACCCCGAGGAGGTTGTGGTTGGTGCACGTGGGAGCACATCACAGCCCTGGTCTCCACGGAGAAGTAGCTGCCTCCCGTGGTTCTCCTTGATAAAAGGCTTGACCAGAGCAGCCTGCAGACTCCTGACAATCTCCTCCAGAAGCTCAGCTGGAAAAGCCAGAGAGAGGAAACATCCCTGTCTGCTGAGAGAGAGGGCTGTGCCTTCCTTGTCTTGGTTGTGCAGGGGGAATGCAGGGTGCTCCCAACGGTTCTTCAGGTACTGAGGACCCCGAGGGTCCCCTGCCCGCACTCTGTGCAGGAGAGAACTCAGCACCTCCTTCTCCCTCTCTTCCCCCTCTCTTCCCAGCTCCAGGCAGAAATTCCCAGCACAACCTACACCATGCAATGCCCCTGCCCCCTCCATCACCTTCTTTAACGGCTGCAAGAAAGCAATCCAGCCTCTCTCCAGACGGAGAAGACAGGGAAAATACCAGGTGTGATCAGACACAACTGGGACCATCAACAGCCATGTATCCTCGGCAAAGCCGTCCCACCAGAACTCCTGGAAGTTGTATATTTATCCAGAAGGAGCCTCTGGAGGGAAGCTACAAGCACTTTGTCATGCACTGAGCAACAAGCTAGCTACAAATATTACCAGCTATCAACCAGTGGGGGAGTGTGGGCTGCCCCTAACAGGCAGCAGCTCTCCAAAAATGCCTCCTCTCTCTTCATCCCTCTTGACATGCAGTCTGGATGCGCCCCCCTTCTCTTCTCTCCTCTTCCTCAGTGAGGGAGGTACCTGCTGGCCTCTCACCCCATGGGGAATGGAGAGGAAGAAGTAAGAGATTTCTGACTCTCTGCAGGAGAGAATATTTTTGGGCTTCTCCTGTCTGGGCGGGAGGAGCTGATGGGAGTGGTTAGTAAGCAGACGTATCCCCTACCCACTTTCTTCTCACACTAGCACTGGATTTTGCATGAAAAGTTCCTTCCCTTCAGCATTTACTGAAAACCGTCCTGTCCTTTCACCCCCATGTTCTGCTTGGGAATATGCTGCAGTCTGTTCTTCCATCCCCTCACAAGGCAGACCCTGTGGTGCCCTTGAGCCTGTACTGATGCTTTATCTCAGATTCAGTCAGGACAGGCGACTTAATAGTGGGCATCTGTACCACGTGGTTCACCATGTATGTGCACAGGCAGAGGAGCCATTTGCTCATCCTGTGTTTGGCCATCCTGGTTGCATTTGGGTTTGCTCATGCAGACTCAGCATCCGCTGGTCAGCGACTCACATCCTTGGGGCTGCCCTTCTGCCCTACATGATCTCCTGGTGAGGTGCTACTCTGCTCCTGGGGCTGACCTGCACCCTGTGCCTGTCCCTGAGCCCCAGGGGCCATGCTGTGTGTGAGAGCCCTGTCCCCCGTAGTGCTGGTGGCTTTGCCCAGCTTCATTACATTGCTGCAGTCCTGCTGGGAAACCAACTGCAGGCACCTCGCAAAAACAGCTGGGCTGGGGCCAAGGGAGATGCTGGAGTTGGGTGAAGAGAACTGATACAGAAGGACCTTCTCCCCACGCTGTTCCCACCCCAAACACGTGTGAGTCCCCCAGGAGCAGCCAGCCTCCTTTGGTACACCCAGAGAAGCCACCTGGTGCATCCCACATGTGCTTCTGCATAATACACCTTGAAAAATCACAGCACTGGGCCATGGTGGGGATGGAGCTGAGCTGGACACAACAGGAGGTGGTTCTACTTTGTGGTGCTATTCTGGCTGCTCAGGGATCATGACAGCCCGTTAATGACAGGCATTCGGGAAGAAGCCTAATTTATCACAGGAAATGAGGTCTCCACACCAGTCCTGAGCTGCTCGCTCTCTGAGAAAATACCAGTCAGAAAATACTAAGAGTAGGGGTGTCCCAGCTCAAGCTGAAATCCTCTCCTGTGCTGTTGGTACCTTGGGCTGGAGGCAGGAAGAGCATCAGTCTCTGCAGCTCAAATGTGTCCTCCAAGCAGATGAAAACCAGAGGAGTGTGACATTTCTGGAGGCATTGGGCTGCCATACCAGCTCAGCTAACACCACTGCTCTCTTTACTAATGTCTGTTTTTTTATCCTTAGGCCTGAATCAGACCCTGGTCTCATTCTTTTCTTAAGGCAATGGGGTCCTTGGGATGATGTAAGTCACACAGCTCCAGACTTCACTGCATTTGGAAGTAATAGCTGTGTCCTTACTCAGCTGGCTTCAAGGGAGATCCCATTATCCAGCTCATCTGTAAAGAAACTGAGCTAAGAAAAGGCCCTTCGCTTCATGAAAATGACGCTCCTCTTCCTCAAATCCTGGCTCGATGCTTAAATCCCAACAAGCAGCAGTGGGCAAACCCTAGGGATGTTTGTGGCATGTGCAGCCAGGGCAACTCCAGCAGCTCAAGGGGCTTGGGGAGCCCCTTCTCACCGTGTGTGAGAGCCTAGCATTTGCAAAACAAAACGTGAGGCACAAGCCAATTCAGCCACTCACAGCGCCTGTTTCCAACTGCTCTAATCACCACCTTTGCAAGGTTGTTTTCATTTTGTTCCCTCCCTACTCCCCCCAGCTCTGCTCTGCAGCAAGCACCTCACTAAATTCCCTTAATCTCCCCTTTAGGTCATACGATATCTTTTAATTCTTTAATCAATTTTCCTCCGGACTCCCTGTAATTTATCGATGGTCTTTTAGCAGTGAAACCCCAGAAGCAAACACATCTTCCCTGAGAGCATCGGCACCGGATCAGTGGCAAGAGCAGCATCGTTGCCGAGTCTGCCCTGACAGCGATAACCTGGATGCTCAGCACGGCCTCTCCCTCCTCGTGGAGGACAGCAGCCTGTCATGCATCCTCTGATTTGCTTACAACAAAGAAGAAATAACAAGCACTTACTGTCATATGAAAATATTGTTATCAATGTGTTAATTATTTCCTGAGGAATGGTGGGAACCCCCAGCACTGAGCTCCCCCAGGGTGGGCAACCTTCCTGCGCACTCCAAGCACCACAGCAGGGAAGGAGCTGTCACCCAGAGGTCCACAAACCTTTTTTGGGCAGCATGAGGGGGTCAGGATGCTGGGATGGGCACCATGCACATGTGGTTGGGGCACTGCTGCTTTTCTAGGGAACACACCACTCTGTTCTTGCAGCGGCACTGCCCAGCACAGCAGAAGATGCTCGGGAGACCTGGAGAGGAGGAGAGAGGAAGGCACTGTGCCCAGATACCCCACTGATGGTCTGGGACTGATTTCTGGCTGTGTTGTGGTCTCTGCAAGAGGCTCAGCAATGGATCAAGTAGTTTGGCAGGGAAGCCTAGGGCTGCTCTTTCTTCTCCTCCCTTTCTCACCCCTTCCAAGGTCAAACAGTCCTGGACTCTCAATAAACTGTCGCAGGGGCTCCAGAGGATTTTAGGAGGCATTTGCTAGGATTTCAGCAGACCTGAAGCGTGACTTCACAGGGGTGGGGGGGGAAATACCCTAGAGCTTTGGAGAGAAATGTTATTAGAGTCACTGAAGGATTTTGCTGTGCTCTCTGAAGCGTTGCACAGAAAATTACAGGTGAAGAGCAAGCCCTGTGGTCTGGACCTTGCCAGCAGCATAAGGATGCTGTGGTGTCTGGGCTCACATGAGCCCCATTTCCCTACCACGGACCAGGAGCACACTGCAAATGCCTCCTGCAACAGGGACTCTCCTCTCCATGCATACAGATGGCTCCGAATCCTTCTGAGATGAGCTGAGCAGCCAGGACAGGTCTGAGAGCCAGGGCTTGGCTGCAGATGAGAGCAGCAAGGATGTGCTGGCAAAAACCAGACAGGGCAGAGCGGTCTGGGTTTACCCGATAGCTTGCCATCCTCTACTGGAGCAGAAAAAACAGCTCTGACTGGGTTAATGCCAGTGCAGTTAGGTCTGTCCCATGGTGTATAAGTCACCAGCAGCACAGGAAGGAAGGCAACAGGCCTGGAGTAAGTGGGGAAATGCTGTGATGCTGCCAAAGTTTCGGTCCTTTCCAGCCGTGACATGAGATTGAACCTGGCCAGGATCCAGCACGGAAAGATTTGGGGTTTGTGTGTCTCAGGGAGATGCTGGAGGCATAGCATCAGTACCTGTCCCATGCCCAGAAAGTGGCTCACAGGCATTTCTGGAGAGCAGATCCCACAGCAGCACCCATGGCTTTATGGCAGAGCAGCTCAACCGTGGCCCAGTGCAACTCAAATGGCTTTTGAGTTCGTAACTCACACGTGCATCTCGCTGGCTGTCTATCCTGCTTTCTGCACTAATACGGGCTGGAAAGGCAAGAACTGGGCCAGGACCCACTGGGCAGATGCACTGTCTTTGTTTCACCCCCATGCTGATGCTTCACTTGGACCCTTGAGGAAGTTTGTAGCTCGAAAGCAGCCATTCACTAAGAGCCAAATGGGCTGCAAATGTACTGGCATGTGTTGTGTCATCTGCAGCGGTTAACAGGATCCATTTTCCAAGGAAGAGGAAAAGGTAGAAGAGGAGGGGAATGCTTAAATCAGCAAAACAAACATTCACCACCCCTTCCGAAGCACTACACCCAAGGCAATAGATTATTTATGGAAGTTTGGTCTGGAGCAATAACCTGCAAGGGCTTCTCACAACAACGCAGCTGGATTCAGATGTCAAACCAAAATCTTTAGCACTTAATACCTTCAAAGTCTGTACACAGAATGGATGCGTTGCTGGCCCCAGCGGAGTTATTGTGAGATTTGTCTCTCATTTCACCTGCAGCCCCATTAACATACTAATTCCTGCTGCCCTGGAACTGGGCAGGGGACCTCCCTTCTTGGTAGCACCTACAGCATGCCCCAGCTCTGAAATGGTGCAGGAGTTGCCTGCCCATGTGGTATTTGCTACAAGGCTTGGAAAAAGTGATAAATGGGAGAAAGGCATCCTGTGCCACCTTACAGTCACCTTACATTCCATCACCTTACAGGGAGATGGAGGCACAGAGCAGCCAAGGGACGGCTCCTGAGGATGGAGAGGCTGACTGAGGATGCCTGTTAAATCCCCCAGCCCAGAGTGTGGTTCCCTGGTGAACCCCAGGTGCTCAGTCACCTCTGCAGGCGTTTGAGCACTGCTGGGCTCAGCACTGCTGGGTGGCTGAGCTGCCCAAGCCCCTGTCTCCTGCCTGGCCCCAGGCAAGGCTGGGAGATCCCTCCTCTCCTGCCCGGCTTCCCTGCAGCCCAAGCAGATGTTCTGGGTCCTGTGTCCCGGGACAGATCCCGGCTTGATTTATTACTGGACGTGACTTCTGGAGTTTGTCAAAGGCACCCGCTCCCCCTCCCCTGACTTTTCCCACACCCTTCCCATTTTGTTTTACGTTCACTTTGTGGTCTCCCCACCATAGCTTGCAATAAACAGAAACTCATTTCCAGTATAAACAACTGCACACTCTGCCCCAGCGAGCCGTACGACCCTGCCTTTCCCGCTCCCCAGGCCTGTCTGCTTTTGGGTTCTGGGAAAACAGTCTCTTTCTTCTGCTTTTCTTTCACCTCCCCAGCCTCCTGGCCCTTTGCAGTTTTTTGGTTTTCTTTCTGAGATTTATAAGGTGCCAGCCAGAGCTAGAGTGGTCTATCCCAGTCCACATCACGTACGTGCTATTAAAAGTAAAGCTACCAATAGATCTCGGTAAGGAAAACCACCTGAGCTCCGCCTGAGCTGAGGGTTTACAAGATGGGGATGTTTGCTCTGACATGGCCAAAAGCCTTTCAAGATGTGGGATGTCTCTCAAGGCAGGATTTAGAAGACTTGAGTCATGGAGTGAAGATGTGCAGGGCAGATCTTGCCCTCCCCAAGCCCTGAGTCAGGAGAGATGCCAGCCTGATGGTGAGAAACTTTGCAGGAATGCCATGGAGAGCTGGATAGTCACCTCTCTGAAGGGCTCAGCTGATGCTCTCAGTTGCCTTTATCTATCTTTAGCCACCTGGAAAGGAACTGGTTGGGCCAAGCAGCCTGTCTCCAGTCTTGCCCTGCTCGATGGGGACAGACAGACACCTGGGGAAGACAGATTGAATCATTCCTTTAAATGGGGTACACACCTGTCTGCAGCGTTTTCACAGAATCATGGAATGTGCTGGGTTGGAAAGGACCCACAAGGATCATCAAATCCTGCTCTTAGCTCCGCACAAGATAGCCCCAAGAATCACACCATGTGCCTGAAAGCGTTGTCCAAACGCTTCTTGAACTCTGTCAGGCTGATATTGTGATCACTTCCCTCCCTGGGGAGCCTGTTCCAGTGCCCAACCACCCTCTGGGTGAATAATCCTTCCCTGATACCAACCTAACCCTCCCCTGACACAACTTCAGGCCATTCCCTCGGGTCCTGTCACTGTCATCACAGAGAAGAGATCAGTGCCTGATAAAAATGCATAAAAAATGGTGAATGTTTTTAACACCTGAAAGAGCTCGCAAAGGCTCAAGAGGATTCCCTGCCATTGGAAGTCTTTATATCAGGGCTGAATGCTTTCCTCGCAGTTTTGCTGCCCTTCAAAGAATGATCTATTCAGGGCAGTATCCTGCCCTGCAGGGGCCACACAGCAGGGCAGGCAGCAGCCTTGGGTCCCCCCGCCTTCCTCACATCCCACATCACAGGAATGCTGCAGGGGGTGCACACATCTGCCTTTTCTCTCCCATGGCACGAAGATATTGGGGTCGATCACCTTGTAACGCTTGGGGACAAAGCTGCTTGCTTGGCCAAAGCTCTCTGGTTGCAATTTTACTCTCTACTACCCCTCTTTTACTCTGTACTGCCCTCCTTCTAGGACAAGCCAGCCCAGGACCACCAGTGGCCAGAAGTTAGTCATTTAATTCCACGCAAGGAGCTGGTCAAAGCAGCCAGTGGTTTAATTTTTGCTGGGAGATTAAGAAAAATGAGGAAATGAGGTGGGTTAGTGAAAATCTGAACCCAAGTGGTTTAGCTGGAGAGAATCCCAGCATTGTAAACCGGCCTCTAAGAGTGCTGGAAATATCCTTATCCCTGCTGCAGATGCTGTCTGACACAGTGTTCATACTACCACTGGCTGGGACTCACTGACAGCAGACTTGTGCAGCCCCAGACAGCTGGATTTTGACTGTGCTGCATCTCCGTTAGTTTTGCCCCATGTGGGGTTTTCCATGTAGAAATAAGCTCCTTGAGGGGTTGTGCAGAGCACAGGGGTGATGCTGAAGGCCTGCAGCAGTGCACTGGGAGCTTCACATCTACAAGAAGGTCGCGTTGATTTGGAAGAAAGCCCCACACATGTCATTTACAGGGACATTAAACCTGAGTGACTGTCTCGGTCCAGAGCCTGAGTGCAAGCAGAGACTGTGGTACCACGTAAGGCAATGGGGAGCTCCCAGTCACAGCTCCTGGCACTCGACCACTTCCATCAGCCATTCCAAGCAGGTGAGTTTGCTCCTGTTGCCTTGTCCTCAGAGAGAAGCTGATGCTGATCAGGTGTGTAATGCTCCCAGGACAGCCCAGTGGGCTGGACCAGGGCTGGATCCAGGCTGGGTGGGTGTCTCCATCCACTGACTCTAATGCATGAATGTGCTGGATTGAGCCTTACACATGCTGCTCGATGCCAGAACCAGGCTGCCAGCTGGCCCCAGGGAAGCTGTGTCTTCCCAGAGGGAGGGGCTGCTCCAGGTGGTTTGAATTCCCTTGAGCAGGAAGTGACAAGAGATCTGGTAATGCGGACCCACCTTGGTGCAGCCCATGCTGTGTGTGCAGCAGGTCCAGCAGATGGTCTGCCCATATTCGATGGGAATGCTGAAGGGCACGGGAGGTTTCCTCTGCAAAACGCCCAGTTCTCATGGAAGCACGCTGATCAGGAGGAAACACACTAGAAACTCCACATATGAAAAATCCCTGGAGTGGAGAAACCCTTCTGTTACGTGCTGAGACCTCTTCTATCTTGACGGCTTGGCTGTTAACCTCACATCACATCTCCGTTTGCTGATAGCACATGATGGCACGGCTCCATGCAGCGGTGAGGGCAGCTGGTGTTGCAGGTGGCTGTGCCCATGGCAGCAGAGTTACAGCCAGCTACAAGCAACTGCACAGGCCTGCCGGATTCCCTAACAACAATCCATACCGATGGATTAGCTGTCTAATAGAGACAGTTGGTAGCATTTCATCACCCCTTCACACCCCATTGATAAAAGAACTCCTGGTATGAAGGGTGGCCAAGAAACCACTCTGCTCCTCTCCTCTCCCATGGACGAGCAGCTGAAGCTGTCCCCAGCTGACCTGAGACCCTTAGCCTTTGTGTTGTCCACCCAAACCGAGCATCCCCAGCGCAGTTAATCACTGCAAGCGTCGGGGGCCAGGAGACAGCCGAGGCTGCTGAAGCCCAGCACAGTTCGCTGACCCTGGGGAGGAATGCAGCTGACTCACACCACGGGAATCTGACCTCCACGGAGGCTGTGCAACTGGCTGAGATCATTGATATCCACGTCCTGGCACTGTGGCTCCCGGCAGAGCTGCAAACTGTACCGTGCGCCCTTGTGGGTCACGGTGGGCCCAGCTTCTCACCTCACCACAGCGATGTTCTTCAGGCATCCCAGTGTGCACTGCACATCCTGACACAGTACCTGCTTCCCTGTCCCTGTCCCTGCTCAGGAGCACGGGCAGCAGTCCTGGCTCTCTCCGGCGTGATATTTCCGGCTAGGAAATGCTCTGAGTGTGCCAGATCCGCTGCCTCCGATTCTCCTCCAAGTGACCCACAGGGTACTGTTAGAGCTGCTGTTATGGTGATTTTTATTTAAATCAATATCTTCCGTGTTATCCCTGAAGCGCTCACTACTAATAACCTCTCATCCTCTCAGCATGCCTTCAGTGGCGGTCAGCTTTGCTTTGCTCTGCGCAGAGCTATGAGCCCTCAGCACTTCTCTGCAACCCCGCCTCTGCCCATGTCTCCCGGGAGAGAGGCTGCTCCCACCCCGGGTGCAATTCAACCCCAGCAGCAGTCACAAATACCTGTGGGACTCCCAGCTGGTATTTAAGTTTCCAGACATTGCGGTGGGAGGAGAAAGCCCTGAAAAATCTCATTTCCAAAGACTTCTTTTTAAGTGCCAGCCCCATGTGGGATCTGATAAGGCAAATCCCAAAGTGTTTGGGTTGAATAGCAGGTTTCAGGTCCAGCATGTGGCTTTTGAATCCCAACATTTATCATTACTGTTGCTGGAGAGAGCAGGGGTTTCTCTGTCTGGAGTTTCTCAGCGCAGAGCGTGGAAGAAGTCGGGGTCACTTGGTCACCTCCACCAGCAAAAAGAGGCCGGGGAACCCCCCAGGCCCTGATGCAGTCCTGCTAACCACACAGGGCACAAAGAAACACCCTGATTTACCAGCATCTCCAGAGCACAATAATAAATCCTTACCCATTTCATCTGAGCATATATAGTCCTTTTCTACCAGAGATTAAATTCTCGGGTACAAGCACGGCTCAGCCTGATAACCACAGGGTGACAATCCTGAGGCTGGTGACCTGCCAGGGTGAGGCACAGTCCTGAGGTGACCAGACATGGATCCCCCATGGGCACATGCTGCGAAGCCAATCCTCACTGCCAAGCACTGTGCCAGGGGTGCTGCAGACCCTTGTGGGAACGGCCCCCCAAAATAAAGCACCAGCCACCATCTCACTTCCTCTGTCTTCCCTGGCCACCCTTCCCCAAATCCCTCCCCAACAGCTTCCCTCAGGCTGCCAAAGCCAAAACCAACAGTGGGAAAAAGTGAGGTGTAAACCCATCGTTGTGATGGCAGATGGGCACATTATGGATTTCCCATGTCAAAATAATGGATCCAAACTCGGGCTGCCACCCTGGCTCCAGAAGGGCACCGCTGCTCCTGCCATGGTTTATGTTCGATGAAACTGAGTTAGTAGCGTTTTTATCTGTCAATTAGGAACCATGAAACAGTTATTAAATAGAGTCAGAGCCCTCCTTGCTGCTCTCCTGGGCAGTGCAGGAGACACATAACAGCCTGTAATGAAGCATTAAGCAGCAGCAGTTTTGTTTCTGATAGGATTGGAAATGATAAGCCAGCGAGGCATGGCCGGATAGGGGGAGCAGGTCCCCGCCTCAGAGGACACATATCAGCAGCTGCTATGGGGAAGTTCAAGGCCGCAATTTCTGCCCCCTGCCCCAAATAAAGTCTCTGTAGGACTGCCATCAAGCTGCATCTCCTTGATGGGGGAAAAGCAAGGGCCTGAATTTAATTATCTGCTTTTCCTGGTGCAGCCCTAGATGATTACCATGGAGGCAGGAGGGCCTTCAGCTGTGAACAGCAACGTTATCTCAGCCCCAAGGAGAAAAAAGGCTGGTTAAAACAAGTTTTAAGAGACAGGGACTGGGCTGCTCATGGCAAGGGAGATAACACAGGCACGATCCACTTCTGGAGGTCATCAGAGTCCAGGGAACGCAGTCACTGCCCTCCCTCTGCAGATGCAGATGCCCTATGGCATCTTTCAGTATGATGCTCACAGGCAAGGTTAGGATGTCTACTTGACCTCAGGAACTTTATGGCCAGGATTTGACATAGGGAAAGGCCAAATTCTGGGCAGAGTGATGTTAGTCCTGCACAGAGACACCCCAGGGATGGGAAGCATGGAAAGGGGCAGAGGTTCACAGTTCCAGTGCCAATGGACACATTTACCTGTCTCCTTCCCACCCTCGTGTCTCAGGGTTTGGTAAGCCCTTGCTCTGCCCTGTTAGCTCTGCAGCCACACCAGCCCCAGGCAGCTCAGAATGGCATTTTCTCACCCACCCACGGCCAGAGACCCACCACCTCCCCAGCCACTGCAGGCAGGGCCTGTTTGCACCAAGGGACCACCCAAATGGGTACAAAGCAGACTGTCCTACCAGCACCTTGCCCTGGGGAACACCATAGATCCGGCTATGCCAAAGGCTTTCAGACATCTGTGGCTGCCTTGCAGCCTGTTTGTTCACAGCAGAAACAGGACAACAACAGCAGGGTTTTGTTTTCTTCTGGTGATTTTATATGAAAGGTTGAGTTTTCAGTGCTTTTCCTCTTGGAACTCCCTCTGATTTAATTAAAAACCTCATCAAACCAAAATAAAATGAGCAGAATCTTGAACACAAGTGCTTAACTCTCTAACAATATACAACAAAAATTTTCATCTGGCTCTGACTTCCAGGGCATTTTTCCAAAGTTGCCAGTGAATAGCAAACCCCATTCATTTCTTCTTTCTGGGAAAACTGCTTAGGAATCTGAAGATTAGCATCTCCCGGTGCAATGAGGGCTCCTGCTAGCTCCTTCTCCAATTGCCACCCTTCAGAGAGCAGGAGAGAAGTACACTGTGGTGTTAGGCTGGCTCACTACAAACCTACACCATCCACCCCTCTCTTTCCAGGGACTTTTCAGAGTTTCCGTGTTTGCAAGACACTCAGGGACTCCCGGACAGGCTGCACCATCACATCACTCTGTCCTGAGTCCTGCCATCACAGTATTCCCATGGCACAGTCTTCAGTGCCTGACCGCCAGGCTAAGCCCTGTCCTTCCCTTCCAGCTGCGAAGAATGAGAGGGAGACCTCACCCCGGCAGAGATCTGAGCTCTCCCTGCATGGAAAAACGTAGCTATAGTAACAAATTGCTCAGAGCTGCAAGGCAGTGATGGACAGCTTTCAGCAAGGCAGATGGGAAGGCTGCTGGTGGATAGGATGCTGTGACAGGAGTATGGAGGGTACAGTGATGGGCATGCTTCCCTAGGGAAAGAGCATCCTCACACATCCCCTGTCCTGCTGCGGGCCCATGCCATGGGGATGTTGTACCGGCATGAGGCTCTCTAAACTTCACAAATAGACACAGACTTGCCAGGTATTTACTGCTGCCAAGCCGTCTCCAACACCTTCACCTCACCAGGATGAAGGAGATGCCCAGAATACGGCTGAAGCACTCGTGCTGCCTCTCCAACCTGTCTGCAGAATAAAAGTGGGGAAGAACTTGAAATGGCAGGAGAAGCAACATCTGCCGTAAAAGCATAGGAACCCAGGAGACAGGAAAGGCACAGACCTGTGTCTGCACACACCAGGCCCTCTGAACTGCAAGCTACTTCCTTGAGACAATGCTACCTTGGCCCCTTCCTGTCCTTTGGGATGGATTGGTGCCCAGAGCAGGATTTCCGTCTCTGCAACATGGTGGGAGGCACATGGCTGCAGGCAGAAGGGGAGCCTGGTATTACTCAGGCTGAATTTCATCCCAGCTCCTACTGGCAGCTGTGTGCAAGCCCCTGGAGTGGTTCAGTACCACTGGAGCTGTCACACACAGCTGGGCTGGGCTGCAGAAGGAAAGATGCAGCAGGGACAAGAGAAATGGTTCCGAGTATATGATGAGAGGTTTTCAGCTCCCTTTCCACCCTGATTGTGCCTGCAAGGTGGCCAGGATGCAAGGCTACTGTGGGTTGCCGAAGAGAGGCACATCTGTATCCAGTACACCAATATCAGAACAGGGGGTTAGGAGCAACTCAAGTGGTTCTCCCTACTCTGTCCCAAAGAGGATGCAAAATTAGGGCCAAAGGCAGCCCAGGGTCCTTACAAAACACTTACCACCCTCACCTGGCTGGGAACCGTGGGCTTTGCAGCCCTGCAGTGGTAGGATGTTTCCCTCACTGCACCTCTTCAGAACAGAAATAAGAGGCCCCAGGTGCTCCTCAGGGATGAGTATCTGCTTTTGGAAAGCAGCCAAGTGGCTAAACCAGGCTGCAGCCTAGTGCTGGTGCCACAGAGCTGATCAGCCAAGAGACAAACCTGGAGCGGTGATAGGGGCAGGAAGACCTGGGGGGCTCTTTGCAGCAGTGGTGAAAGGGCTCTGCAAATGCCTCTATCCTAGTGTGAGCATCCTCCAGCTGGCAAGGGGGGCTGCAGCCTGACCTCCTGTCCCTGCCCGCTTTACACCCAGAAGGAATTCTGGGACTGAGGGGACGGAAGGTGGGCAACCCCTCCTCCTGCACCTCCCTGGCTTCCCTGAAATTTGCCCTAGAACAAACTCTCAGGGATTAGCACCAGCCACATCCTGGTGAGAACAATATTAAGGGATTATGAGATTAGAAATACCATTTATGCCTAGAGGAATAACGCTAATTCTTATCTGATTGTCTACAGATGTCAGCAATCAAAGCGCCTCTTTCATGCAGAGCAGGGAGCGCTGTCGGGGTGGTAGGTGAACACAACTTGGCCCCCTCCTAGCACAAGGAGCCAGCTTCTCCTGCTGATATGTGCCCCAGATCGTGTTTGGCAGCAGCTGCTGGCGTATCAGTTCCTTCGTGGGGAAAAGCTGCTCAGCAGGAGCCCTGTGCTGGGGCTGCATCCCCCTCCTCTTGTGTATCTGCTGGGCTGCCCACCCAGGATAAGCTCAGCTGTGCCTGCTGCTTGTAGGGTGGGGGTGGCGAGCTTGGGGGAGTGAGTGCTGCTTCGACCACAAGCAACACCACCCTGAAACTCCAGGTGCGAGCTCACCACAGCCCATTTGCCACCAGCTCCTCCTGCCCTGGGCTGCATCTCCATGAACAATGTCAACACTATGATGTGCAGGGTGCATGACCCCCCCAAGTGATGCAAGGCTTTTCCTGCTCCCGGAGGGTCAGACAGCTTGAAAAAGAGACAACCTAACCGGGTCTGACCCCAAACCTGTGTGCTGCCCCACTGAACTCTCAGGGTCTGCCTTACACCCAGTTTGAGGGGCTGGGATTGTCGGGGCTGGAGCATCACTGGCTTTGTGGCACAACTGCTCCTGGGCTGGCCAAGCACTTTGTGCCAGCTCGCCTGGGGAGGCAGCTCGTAATGTGGTGGCCTGGGAGGCTCTGCCCGGCCATTAAGGAAGGTAAGTGCTTCTGGGCGTGCTGTGCCAAGCCCCTGTCTGCGCGCTGCAGGCAGAGTTTGTGCCGTTTGATGGCACATTATCTCCATTCGGCTCCTCATCAGAAGCTCTCCGTCAATCCCTCCTTCGAAGGAGGGCTGTGAGAGCTTTCTGTCCTTCATGCTAATGCTTACATGAGTATCTCCATCCTATCTCTGTTCTTCCTTCCCTTTCTCAGACCCGAGCCGTCTCATCCCATTTTGTCCCATTTTCTTTTTCTGCCTTGCCCTTTGCCTTGCAGACACCCCAGCACTGAGGCAACATTCGTCTCCTCCCAGCCAGGGGCAGGGCACACAAAAACGCGAAGGCATCACGGAGCTGGGATGGAGCAGGGTGAGGAGCACCCTAACTGGGGACATGCAGCATCCTCCCAACAGCCCACATCCTCCTGTGTTGTAGGTTTTTTCCTCGCAGCCCTGATCTGCACCGCCAAACACCTGAGCCACATTATCCGATGAAAGAAACAGCAGCTGCGCAGCTAAATCTGCAAGACAGGGATATGCACCTTCCTTAAGTCACTGACTTGAAGGCCATGGGAGAAAATTAGTTCATCTCACCTGACCTCCTGGGTTGCACAGGCCATTACGTCCCTCCATTACCCCTCTATTGAGCCCAGTAACTCGTGTTTGACGGAACAATCTTTCAGCAAGGCAGCCAGCCTTGCTCTGCAGATAACAAGCGACAGAGGAGCCGACACGGCTTTTGGCAGTTTGTTCCGATGCTTAATCATTTTTTCTATTAAAAATATGAGCCTCATTTCTAATTCAAACATGGTTGTGGCTCAGCTTCCAGTTATTTGCTCTAGTTATGCCTTTGCTTGCTGGTTTAGTACCCAGTATCTTCTCTGCTTGGAGGTAATTACCAAAAGGAGTCAAGGCATCTTTCCAGCTTCCCTTGAAGTCACTGAACAGACTATTTTAAGTCTTTCTCCTTTTGGCAGTTCCCCCATGTCCCTTCACATCCTTTTTTACTCCTCTGCTTTCCCAGGGTCCTTCTCAAATAACTTCTTTGATAACATCACGGGAACTAAGCAAGGACCTAATATTGTCTTTGTTGTACATCTGCAGCACTTGGCAGAGCTGGCTCAGTCTTCGATCCAAGAGTCCCCTTTTTGGCCAGCCTGTCCCAGCACAAACTCACAGTTTGGGGCACCTCCATCCTGGCACCCTCCTGCAGGAGCTGTCCTCTGTGCTCTCTGCAATTCTGCTTTTTTCGTCATAATTAAGCCCTGGAGGTGTGTGGCAGCACAGACCTCGCACTGCCACCATTCCTGGGCAACTGCTCTGCTCACTACAAGTGGAAATCATCCCTGAGTTTCGCCAAGAGACAGAGAAGTGGGAGAAGAGAATGCTACAAAATGATGCCTGCAACGACTGTGCCTCACAGTGACTTTATGAGCTTTTTAATGCCCATGAAAAACCCACTGCTCTTTCCCACTTCTGGACAAAACCCACGATGGGCCGACACAGCAGTCCTCACACCACCACAGTAAAATTCACATCCATAAACACTGCTTTGGCAGGTAAAAAAGCACATGGTGCTTCCCCTCCTGAGCCTTCGAGGGAGCATTGTTGGTGTGGTTATGCTGCTCCAGCAAAGCAAGTGGGGTTTGCAAACGCCGTGTATCACCACTGACGCTCGCAGCAAGGAGCAGCCTGGTGCTCTTGCACAGAACAATCCAGCAGTGTAATCACACCTGCTTTATGCTGATGGGAACAGCACGAGTGCCCACAGCACCAGCTCCTCCCTCCATGCTCTTTCCTCCAGGAATGTAGGGGTTTCTGATTTTGGACCTTAACTGGCCACTTACGTCCAATGCTTTGGGTCAGCTGGAGACAGGTCAGCTGGAGACAGACTCCCCTCTTCCAAGAATTCATGGCTCTAGGAGCAGAAGAAAGCAGAAGCAAATCCACATGCTGGCCAGGAGAGGGAGGAGGGATGGGAGGAAGGGCTGGATGAGGAGGCTGTGGCAGAAAGGGGAGGTTGCCCATGGCTGACATGTCCAGGCTGGCTGCCTGTGAGCTGTCCCACTCCATGGTGTGATGCAGAAACATGCAGAACGGCGTGATCAGAGTGTGATGCTGCCCTGGGGTGGGCTGCAGTGGGTGGGAGTTCTGGCACTTGGGGTGTCCAACCCAACACACCCCATTTGGGAAGCCTTGTAGGATGAGGATGGTACTGAATCGTCACACAGGTTTTTAAGCCCAATTCTGCAGCTTCAGAAAATTCCTCTCCACTCTGCATCTTTATTTCCTCTTCTACCTTTTCCTTTAGACTCTGACATCCCTGTTTACCACCAGGCTGGGTGAGGAAAGGGAGGTGGCACAGGCTGCCCTGTATCCCCAGTGCAGCACTGGAGTCTGAGTCCCTGGGTTTCAGTGAGGGCAAGAAAGAAAGAGGAGGAAGAGGCTAGTGAGCCCAAAGAGCCTTTTCAGAGGGCAGCTGCACCTGGCTGGCAGCTCAGGGAGGTCAGGCTGATCCCTGTTTAAACAATCACAGATCCCTGGCTCCAGCCTGCTGGAAGCAGGCACTGGCTCAGACCAACACAGGTCGCACAGCATCCAGAAAGCAGCCAAAAGGCAGAGAGCTGCTTGCCACTCTCTGCTTTCTTCCCTGACCAGCAGGGAAGATGCACCCATGATGTGTGACAAGCCATGCCACGCAAGGCTGCTCCTCACGGAACATGCAGAGTTGAGGTGTGCTCAGTACAAAGCTACTCACACTGTCTAGCTGTGGAGAGGAAAAACATCCAGGGTCGGGAATGCTCAAGACAAGACAGCCCAACATGAGCAAAAATGCAGCACCAGGGTCTGAGCTACAGCTCCAAACCTCCTCATGGTTTCTTGGCATGGACCCACTGAGTGATCTCCTGTCCTCCAGAGGTGAACCTACTCTTCCTACAGGTCCAAACTCAGCCACACAGGACATCGAGTTTCCCTGTGAACCTGACTCCGGTCCAGTCACGGTTTTGTGATCACTCTCCTCCACGTCTCCCATCTGGGGCAAACTGCAGTGCTGGGGAGCCACTGCCGGTCCCTGCTGACACGAGGTTCTGTGCACACACTGCTGGGCTCTGCTCTTCATGTCCGCAGAGCAAGACCAAATTTCCCCATGCTGCGTGGCACGTCGGCGTATCTTTGCTCACTTGCTTTTGGTGAACACCCTTCTCCCTCCCCTGCATCACCAGCAGCCAGGCTGCCCAGGCTGGTACCCTGTGAGCTGGTGGACAGAAGGGCACACAGCCTGACGTTAGCCACGCTCAGCAGGCTGTGTATGGCTCCCGTCAGTGCAGAGAAGACCATCCTGGACAGAAAACAAGCTGCCGTCACCCTAGGGATGGTATCATAAACCATTTTAATAAGGCGCTTTTCTCCCCCTCCCCACCGTCCTAACTCATGCGAACACTGCCTTGTTCAGTTGGCAGCAAACGATAAAGACCCCCAGGGAGCACAGGAGGGGGAGAAAAGGGACATCTGTTTAGCGCATTTCTACTGCATGGCTCTCCCAGGCTATTTCTATCTCTTCTTGTCAAAATTTATCAACTGCGTAATTGTTTAAACAGCATTAAAGTGCTTGGAGCAAGAGCAACTGGAAATTGTCCTGCAGTTGCCTCTGGTACTGATGCTGACAGCTCAGGAAGGGACTGGGGAGAGAAGGGATCCACTGGGCATGGGAACCCTCTGACTCCTCTTCCTGCGGGGGAGACACCACCCTGTCCTGCTAACAGGAGGAAAATAATCTCACTTTATCCTCGTGCCCTTCCCTGCTTTCCAGGCCTGAAGCTCTGCTCCTTCTCCTCTGCTCGCTGTCCTGACCTGCTGTTAGCACACATTTAGTCTGCTAAATTATTTACAGCGGCTCGGGAAACCACAGCTAATGACAATATCTTTCATGCTGAAGTACCCTGGACTTTGTCCTGACCCTGTTGAGCCCTTGGCTGGCACCTCACTGCCTGCCTGGGGCCCATCACCATTCCCAGCCACCTCCAGAAGTTTCAGAGAGAGATGGAAAAGCTTTGGATATTGAGAAAAGATGAGAATTTGCTGCTGCCTGCCATCTCCTCTCCTTCAGACAGGAGGGATGTGGCTACAGAGGATCTCCACTGTGGGGTTTTCCCATCGCTGGTAACACTGCCCGGCCTCGGCCCCTGCAAACATGGGCACATGTGGGCAGTGACAGGCAAGGGTTATACCCTGTGCTGGTGACATTGGTGGGGTTTCTTCTTCCAGCACCTTCTGGGAAGCAAGCAGTGATCTTATGTAAGTACCAGAGGCGTTTGGAGCTGTGGCGTAGAAAGGAAAACAGCATTCACATGTGGAGCATCACCCCTTTGCTCATTGCCCCATGGCTGCAGTGACAGGAGGTGGCTGTATCCCGGCCTGTTCCTCCCCTCCCAGGACTCTGGAAGCTGGGGACACATTGCTGGTGGGCGGCAGGAAGCTTGCACCAAATATTTTGACAAGGGGCACTTAGGAGCAGCTCAGATAAAATCCTTCCTGGAGGAGAGGCCAGTGCAAACAGAGAACCAGTGTGTGTCCCCTCCAGTCCCCAGAGCAGTCACGGTCCCCACCCCTGGCCACCATCCCCCAGCCAAAGAGGGTTTGTCTTCTCAGCCCTAGGCATCCCTAATTCCTGGCACTGCAGAGCAAGGGTTGTGGGAAGCTGTTTAGACTGGACTTGGGATTCTTTAATTATGGAGCTGTTTTTGTCATTTTAGGCAGGATAAACAAATCTCAGGCGAGCAGAAGGAGGCTGTGCTGCCATCCACCCAGGACACGGGATGTTGATGCTGCATACAGCCTTCGGTATTTGTGCTAGGCAAAGATGGGGCGGGTTTTCCAGGAAGCTGCCAAGCCCCAAAGTCCTTTTCCCTTTTCTCCTCCAGCCCAGCAGCTGGAGCCAGGCTCCCTCTCAGTCCTATCCCATCAGCTTATTCCCAGCCCAGCTGCAGGAGAGGATGCACAGTGAGCCTCTGGGGCTCATTTCACACATAGGTCCAAAGCTCAGGATCCCACATTCACTGAGAGTGTTCTTGTATCTTAAGCAGCCTCTCTCTGATGGACACTCCATCCCTGGCTCTGGCTGGTCACTGGCAACCCTGGAACTCTGCCACTGGAGGAGGATGGCAAGGGGGTCACCACCTTCTCCCCCTCTCAATGCCCTCGTGCTGCGTGATGCTCCTGCCATGACTCTCGTGGAGCCTGAGCTCTCCACAGCACACAACACAGCATGGGCTCGTTGGTCAGTGGGGTCGAGTGTGGGGCCACATCCCTTCAGGTACCGGCTGGTCACAGTGGCCACCTCCTGGGCATGCTCTTCCCTCAGACAGCATCAGCAAGGCTAGGGCAGAGCTGCTGGTGCTGTTGTCCCGAGCCGTTGCTACTCATAAATGCCCCGTGACACTCCGCTGGCCCCACCACCGCGCGCTCCTCGCTGTCCCCAGCTCCCCCACGGGAAACTGGGGAGCCGTAAGGACGGGAAAGGGGATATTTTTATTGTTTCTGACACCGGCTGCCCCAGATTATCATGTTTTACGTAGTGAGCCAAGGAAGCATCACTCTGCTATGCTGCAGCTGGGCTGGCTGCCCAGCCCAGCGAGGGAAGGCGGAGAGGAGCAGCGGGGCGCGGGTGCGAGCGTACGAGTGTGTGCACACGTGGGCCACGGGGCACGGCTTCATTCAGCCCTTCCCGCTGCGGCATGCAGCCTGCAGCCCCCCGAACGGGGCGGAAAGGTCGCCTGCTGCCTGCAAACGTGTTTGTTTTTCTAGTCCGGCTCCTAATTCGATTAGGACTAATTGCATTTGAGAGCGTGGTGGGGTTTTTGGGTGGGTTTTTTTTGGCTTTCTCCTTAAAGAGCCGGGATAATAATTTGCATACTGTTACTTGGTACGCCTTTCCAGCTCTCAGCCGGGCCAAGACCCGAAATCTGGTCGCAGGCAGCACAGTTCATCCATTGAATTTTCCCAGCCATGAAAAAACAGCACAACATGGGAAGGCAGCAACTGGAGAGCCTTGTGAAATAAAGCCGAATTTCAGTGAACGAAGCATACGTGCAAGCTTGTTGATGCTCCTTTTCTGTGGCTCTCAGGAATTGGGGGGTGATGCCTGGCTGTGAATCACCCCAGGACCACTGCACCTACCCAGCCCCCGGCGCTGCAGGCACATGGGGTAAAAAAACGCTCCACAGTAATGAACCCAACAGCTCTGGGTACATCTCCTGATTCCGGAATACCAGCTCTCATTTAAATTTATTAGCTCCACCCTTGCCGTAGGTTTGGTCCATATTAATGTAGTCCTGCCTCAAGCAGGGCTTGGGCACAGCCTTGGGGTTGCCCTCATGTAGGACTATCCCCAGGGGGCAGGAGCACACTGGGAGGGTGAGAGGGATGAATCCAAGGGGTGGGTGCTGTTCCCTGCCAGCTGGCCCTGGTGCCAGGGAACGGTCACAGTCATGTTTAACTTGTTGCTCCTGAAATAGCCTAAGTTTACATCGCCACGGGAAGGGATTGGAAGACTTCAGAAGGGAAAAATCCATCAAAAGGGCTTTTAAAAAAAAACCAACCAAGCTCTGCATCACAGATCGCTGGACATGAGCAAAGACCTATCTGCATACACCGACCCCAAGCCCATGCTTCTCCCTCAGCACCCAGGCAGGAGCACCAGCCTGACCAGAGGCACCCTGATCTGAGGCAGACGCATCTCCACCACTGGCTGCCAGAGCCAGCCAAACTTCTGTTCTCCCAAGTTGGCACATCATCAGTGTCCTTCTGCAGTTTTTTCCACCCAACACCAACCCATGGAAGCAGGTGGGCACACACCAGTCCCCGGCACTGCCTTCCTCCACTGTTTAGCCAGTGCCCATCATGGGATGCTCACGCCTGCCCTGGTGGAGCCAGAGGTGCACGTCTTACACGGAGAGGTCACTACCTCCTTGTTTTGCTTCTTTATTTTGGATAGGTGAAACAGAAAAAATGTTTTAAAAATAACAACAAAAGATAGATGCAGACTTGTAGTACAACCCTCTGGTTGCAGCTGGAGCCCAGCTGGGAGGAAAAAGACTTCTAAGGCAGAGAAAAGGGAGGCTCTGATTATTTATTAGTGGCCGATGTTTGATTGCTTGCTAATCAGTCCAGAGAACACTCAGGCTCTCCTGGCCTCCCCGCTCACATGTGGTTCCTGTTGCTTTGCCCCTTTCCCCCTCCCTCTCTCTGGTTTTGCTTTGTTTGTTTTTCTGTTAATTTGGTTGTTTTTTCCATGTCATTTTCCGTCAAACCGCATGTTTTTTCCTCTTTCTCTCGCCAGCCGCTGCAGTGACAGACATGGAGGAAGCAGGCCAGCCTGGGACTGCTTGTACTCTGCCAGTCCTTTTCCCACATCCACGGCCTGGGAGGCAGCAACGTCCATGGGGCAGCGCTGGGGCTGGCACCAGGCTACAAGACCCTAGGCCACCACTGCGACATGGAAGATGACTCCACTGCCTGCATCCTGATCCGTGCCCCTGCTGCTGGAGGGGATTCTGCTGTATTTCCTCTCCCATGTGGACCGCATCCCTGCTTCCACTCCATCCCGTCAGGCAGCAGCCTTTTTGGGCAGCAGGATGAAAGATGAGGGTCAGATGCATGCTCGCCAGGGCTTGGGCATCCCCAAAGAAGGACAGAGGGGCAAAGGGGCAGAGGTGCTGGGCCGAGATGGAGATAAGCAGGTTAGACGGAGGGATGGGAGTGGAAGGAGGGTGCCTGCCCTGGCTGCCTCCCTCCCGCCCTCCCTTCCTTGCACACAAGGCCTCCCCACTCCCATGTGCACTCTCCAGCTTCTGGCAGCCTTTCCAACGCGCGTTTCCACTCCTCTCTGGCCCATTAGCAGTATTTTTATAACATTCTGTAACGCACAGACCCGTGTGCCAAACCTCAAGAGTGCATTATTTCCCAACGTCATTGTTATATCCACCCCCGGGCCCTCCGGCTGCGCGTTTCCAAATGCAGAGCTGTGGCTTGTGGGGGCAGCCAGGAGCCCGGCACCACGATCCTGTTACCCAGAGCCTTGCCCTCCCTCCTGGCCTGCTCCTGGTGCTCAGCCCTGGGCTCAGGCCAGGGATGCCTGGTGTGTAAAAAGACCTGGACCCATCTCCTGCTTCTGGCCACACACGGGCATCTGCTGCTCTCAGGCTGCAGGGCAGGGGATCACTGGAGATAAACACCTGGTTCCTCTCCTGTGCTCCACCTCACACTCACCTGCCTGAAAAAAGGGGCAGACCAACAAATCACTGCTCAAAGTGCCCTCGAAGAGGTTTCCCCCAGAGAAGTGCCAGCTTCCCCCAAGTCAGTTTGTGCTGAGGACAATTCATGCCTTGTAGGTGGCTGATGTGGGACCTTTAGCGACAGACAAGCCTGTGAGCCCTTCCTTCTCGCCATCCCTGGATGCACACTGCCTCACTGCATCTGCACCAGTGGCCTCATTTCTGCAGTAGGCAAGACAGCTCAGCTACCCCCAGCCTCTGCAGGGTGCTGCTGGGCTCCCAGCCACATCCCCCACAATGTGGACCTGGGTGTCAAACCCATCTCAAGGACCAGATGAGCTACCTGTGCCCTCCCTCCCACCTGCGGAAGCACATTGGTGAGACACCTTCACACACTTGTGCCTGCACCATTATGTAGCATCCTGGCCCCTTTGGCATGAATTCTCCACACCAGATATCCTCTTGTCCCTCCATAGCCACTGGCATATCCAAGCAAAGCCCCCTGGTCCTTGTGGGCCAGAGCCATTACAGATAACACCACTGAGAGTGGCCCAAACGCAGTCCAAACCTGGTGCCGAAGCTTCCCAGTCCCTTCCAGGAGCTCCCCCTTTCAGCACAATCTGATCCCCTGTAGCTATTTCCTAAGCTGTGTTCCAGTTCTCATACTAATCCACATTTTCTCTGGTTTAACTCATAATTTCCCATGTGGCATCATAGCAAATACTTCACTGAAGTCAAGACAGATTACACTGACCACATTTCTGGGCTTAGAAAACCCGTTCCCTTATCAAAGAGAGCTATCAGGTTAATCTGCTGTGATATATCCCTGGCAAGCCCCCCTTGTGGTTTTTTTCCCATTTTCCATTTGTCTCCGCTTCTTTAATTGCTCCCTCTTCCAAGTGCACCCCGTGGCCCCACTGTGCTGTGGGGTCAGGCTGTCTGATCAGGACTTTTCCTTCTCTCAGGCACAGGAGACACGTCGCACTGGGCACCGCCACTGACCTCTCAGCTGCTAATGAGCCTTGCTAATGAACAGATGTCCTCACATGGGGATGAGGTGCTCCCCAAGCCTTCAGTGCTTTGTCTTCTTTGAAGGTGCCTCCACAACAGCAGACCATCTCCACGTTTCATGCTCCCTCCTCTCCCTTAGCCTGTGCTGCCCTTGCTCTCAGCATCGCTGCTCAGACCTCGCGGGGTTCATTTGGTATCGGGCCCTGCCGAGCTTACTTTTAATCTCCCCTGAAACCTGTCTGCAGAACCAGCTCTGCTCTTCTCTCCTCGTTTGCTCTGTATTTATATGGCTAACCCCCCTTTTCATTTCCTCTGCAAGGTCTCGCTCAGCTTGACTTCTGGCAGGTCTCCCTTTATCCCGGTGCTCACTGACCCCCATGCCAGAGCTTGCTTTGCTAATTGACACCCTTTCCTGGTCCTCGACCCTTCTCTGCTCCTTCTCCACATCCTTCCTCTGGTGTTGTATGCTCAGGAGCACCCCTGCCTTGCCTGGGGTCACATTCCAGGTACCATCATTTATTTAATGAGATCCCCAGCACTTTTCCACGTGTAGCCCCAGCCCCTCACTCTCGCTGCAGTCATCTTTCTTGTCGCCCCAGTAAAAGAGAAAAATGCAGGCACAGGCCTGTTTTCATTTAATTTCCCATGCAATTGAAATGAAATGAGTCCAAGATCCCTCAAATCCCAGGTTTGGGCTCCCAATGCACTCGGCTGCAGCAGCAATGCTACCACAGGCGCATGCTGCAAACCTCCCACGAGTCACCCATCTCCATCTACATGCCCAAGCCCGTCTCCATTCCCTCCTGGGATGCTCCCAAACCCACTCCTTCGTGTGAGTCCATGCACCTCCAGGGAATCAATCATGCCCAGCAGAGCCAGGACACTTGGGGTGGGGTGGGGGAGGCAGGGGCTGGGGGTGCAGTGCTGGGAAAAGAAACCTCGCAGAGAACATTAAATTACAATCCAGCCAATTAAATTAATTACCACTAAAAGCGTCTCACCTGATTAGTTCTTTGCACAGTTAATTGTGTTAACAACACCAGACAGGCGTTTATTTATTCATCACCCTCTCTCCTGGGGCTGGTGGCCCCAGCAGTGTCCAGTTGGGTTCTTCAGCTGCCCAGTGCTCAGGGGGCTGTGAGTCTCCAGCAAATGGGAACACACAGGAAACAGCAGGATTTGGGCTCTAACGCTGAACAATTCCCACGGGTCCCTGAGTGGATTGACAGGGATTACTATTAGCGAGGTGCTTAGCAGATAGAAGAGCCATTGCAAAATCACGGTGATGCCACAGCTGCAGAGGAGGCGGCTGGAGGCTGCAGACCTCTCCCCACTCCCCCTGTTTCTTGCAGACCTGGGCTGCAGCCCTCTGTGCACTGGCACAGCCTGGGACCTCTCCCTAGATGGGATCTGCTGAGCACATGCCCAAGCAGAGGAGCTGCACAACCTCCTTGTGCTGCCGCCTGCACTGGACCCAGCTCCTGCCTTTTCTGCTCTGAACTAGCTGTGAACAACTCCTGAGCAGACAATGCAGCTAAAAAGCCCCTGACTCATTTGTTAGGCAGTGGCAGTGGCCTTTTTGCCTGCCATGCTGCCAACCCCCACTCCTGCTCAATGGTTAAACCCTGCCCTGTGCTGACTGCTTCCCCTCATCTGCTTCTCACATCGCCTTCCAGCTCCTTCCAGCACCCTTTCTCCTCGGCCCACACGACAGGATCCACCCCACATGACCTTAAGTGAGTTGGACACTGAACAACATTTCTAAAATTCAAACCTCTCCTCTAGCTGCAGTGAACCCCTCATGCCTTATTTTCAGGGCTTACACAGACCCTCCTGCCACCCTCTGTCCCTGGACCACGGCCTAGGATGGAAACACCACCTTGGCTCTGACGCAAGGTGCAAAAGGTGAGCTAAGGAGTAGAGGAAGACTCTGCTGTGTCTTCCAAACCTGGGAACACACAGCCACCTACACGACACATCCCTGGATGGTGGAGCTCCCAGCTGGTGCATCACCGTTACCATCCCGCAGCCGGCTATGCCGTCTGGTGCTCCCAGACACCCACGGCTGCCAGTTGCACACGCCGTGCTGCAAAACACACAGTTGCTATCAGCTGTGCAAACACAGCAGCCCTCAAAACACACAGCTGATATCAGCTCTAAGCATCATGTGAAATATAGCACAACTCTTATCTCCCCTGCTGAGGCCTGTGAACCGGCGCATCGCGTGCCGAGGATACGCAAAATGCTGGGGAACGAGAAGCTGTCCTCCAGCACGCCTGTGCACCCAGGATCCCGCAAACCCAGCGATCACCAACACCTTTTGGCTGCTCCTCTGGAACAACCACACTGCAGTAACCCCAGCCAGGGCTTCTCCTTGCTGGCTGCAATCCTCTCTGACAGCTCTTTCCGCCTACAGAGATGGTTGTCGTGGCACACGGCTGGATGGAGAAGCTACACCTCTTCTCAAATTATTCCTAGGGCATCATTTAATCTACTGGCCTTGATCCAAAGCTTGGGGCAGAGTGGCTGATTCCAGGTGGGATCAGTATGCCATGAGGACCTCATATGGTGGTTAGCAGCTGACAACCCTACATATGGAAAGTAGAGAGGTTGGCATGGCAGGAAGAGGGGCTGTGAGGAGTCAATACAGAAGCAGAGACCATCCCCCTCCATGTGACATGCTGGGGTACTCACTTCCCACCCTCAGGTAGGTCTGGTATTTGAGGTGCCAGGAGGAGCCCTCGTAGCAGGAGTACTGGCCGCTCTGCAACAGGTCAACGTTCTTCAGGACCAGGTATGACCCGTTCAGGCGGGAGTCATTGATGTCAGTGCCGTTGACTGTCCAGGTCACAGCTGCATCCCAGTCCATGGAGCCACACTTCATGGTCACGTCCGCACCTACCCGCTCGTATTGGATGTGGCTGTCTGTGGGAAGGAAAAAGAGAAAAAACAGGTGAGCTCAGAGCCCCTCAGCACAGCTGCCTTGGAAATAAGATATTACCATCCCATCTGTGAAGCTGGAGAAGGACTGAGGCATGGACTGGCACTGTTGGTGGCCGGGGAAGCCCAAGCTCCTCTCCTGTCCCTAGTCATGATTTATTTTAGGCTTAGAGTGGACCAGCTGACAAATACCAGAGAATCAGTGTTCATGGACCACCTCCACCCACAGGATGGTTTCCTCTCACCTTTGCTATGGAGAACACGTCAGGTGCGCAAGTATGGCTCACCAGCCAAACACCCCACAGCACGGCCAGGCACACAGGACACTTCCAGTCCTACATCTAGGTGGCTTGTTGCAGGACACAAACCAAACACACAGAAACTCCCAGCGGAGATACAACAGAGCCCCAGGACTTGTTACCAGCAAACTCCACTATCACAGGTAGGAAGCAAGTAACTCTCCTAGCAATTCCCTATCCAGGAAACCAGGTAGGAGGATTGCAACCTCACCATGCTGTGCAGTGGAAAGGCACAGCTGCCTGGTGCATGCAGTGCTGTTTGTTTCCCTGTCTGGGTTTTCTTTTCTTTCCACAATAACATGATGCCTTGCTGAGCTGTTTGATGCAGCAGCTCACGAGTGGGGCAACACAGCTCACTGGGCACCAGCTGCCTAATTGAATTTTCTCAGGTTTCTGGACAGGAGCTGGAGCTGACATTCATTAATGATCCTTAGCAACTGAATATTTCCCGTGTTGTTACACTTGGCTGTGCTGAGCTGCATGTGGCAAGGCTAAAACCATGTGAGTGCGTGTGCGTGACAAAGAATGAAGCACCACAGGAGGATGAATGGGGATGAGGTTCCTTCAAGGCTTCATCAAGCCTTTGTGCACAGACAAGGGTGGTTCAGTTCTCAAAATTTTCCTGGGCTTCAAAACCACATTTGACAAGGTGCTTTCCAAGGAAACTAAGCAGCCCTGACACAGGGGGAAAGTCCTTGCAAGGATTTATAGCAGCTAAAGTCACAAGACCGAAGGTGGAAACAAGCTGTCAAATGTAGGAGTAGAAGATGTCACTGCTGAAGTCTGATGGAGATCCGAGCTGCATCAGATCTGCCCAACACCCTCATAACTCACAGGTAAAAGGGGTTAGGGCAGAGAGAGAAGACAGAGTGCTGCTGTGGCTGTCAGGGCAGCCAAATCACAGCTGGGTTCCAAAGTGCTGCAGAAGGACATCATGGTACAAACCACCAGGGAGTAACCCTGTGTTGATAAATGCACATTGGAATGCACGCACGGAAAATGACGCCTTGCTTCCCCTACACACTCATGGTTCCAAACGTGCCACAGCCTCCACGGAAACCCTCCGTGGAGTCATCACACTCACCTCCCTGAAAACATCAGCTCAGTGGTGACCAAGAACTCAAACCCAAAACGGAAAGCACCGTAACTCAAAAGCCATGAACAAACCTGTCCCCATGCCATTTAGGAATGCAGCACCACTGGAAGCAGAGCAGAGGAAGGAAACAGGAACAGCTAAGGCCGGAAACAGATCCCACATAAGGATGGTTTAGTAGGCTCAAACCCTTCATCCATAAAAGGAGACAACCAAGCAAAGATGTGACAGACACCTTAGCAATGATGAGTGACATGAAGAGGATAAACAGAGAAGGACAGCTCGCTCTTTCTCCTAATAAAATAAGGGGGAGCAAAACAAGCAAAAGAAAGTGGTCTTTTTTTGCACGAATTGTGATTAAATTACAGAAATCTATGTCCATCAGATGCTGTTGATGTCAGCATTGGAGGGGGGAACAGTGAGTAAATGAATCCACAGCAGAAGACATGACCTCAAATACTGAGCTGCCCAGCGAGCCTTGGGAGACTGCAAGCAGCTGATGGTGGAGATGGATGGGAAAAGCACCTCCAAGGCTTCTCCTCTCTATTCTCCCTCTCCAGATGTCAGCTCCAGGGTCCCATTGATAGGTGGGACCACATGGGCATGATCCAGCCATTCCTCGTGTCTAAGCCCACATCCTGATCCCATCTGCAAAGCTGGCTCTGGATGTGTGCCTGGCAGGTCTCTGCCCTCCTGCAGATGGTATGTCAGGACACCTGCTCCTGAGAGGAACAGAGCAACTTTGGGGATGTTATCCCTGCTGGGAAAGGGTGTGCTAAGGACAGGGAGAAACTGGTTTGTAGTGAGTAAGATGCTGGTGGGATCATTTCTGACACTAGCCAAGGATGAAGACCTTTGGGAAACTGTGCTGATCAGAAAAGTGTATTTCAAGGGTCTTAAAAAAACTGGGAGCATGTACTGATAGGCAGAAAGAGGGAAGAACGTCTAAGATGAAGCATCTGTGTGAGGAGGGGGAGCTGGAATAGGAGCAGATAGACAGGAAGGCAGAAGTGGAAGAAGACAGTGGATGGATGAATGTGTGTAACCACAGACAGGTGGACAGCAGGCTGGACGGACACAGATGGGATGGAGGAAAGGAGGGATGGAGGGACAATGAATGGGAGTCGTGTTGGGTGGATGGCTGGCTATCTGAATGGCTCTGGAGGTGGATGCATGGTTGGATAATGAATGGATGGACAGAGAGATGACGAGGACAAATACAGATATCAGAGTTTCAGTGAGAATTCAAGCACTTTACTCAAGTTCTCCTCTAATTTCTTTAATTGCATAAGCTAAAGAGGTTTTTCTTCCTGTTTCCTGCTGGCTCGCACATGACCATTGACCATCCTGTCCTTACACTTGGAATTCTGCTTGGCACAGACACTGGAGACATTGCACCGCCCACCAGCCTTGCACGGAGAAAGGCTCAGTGCAGTAATGGACCCACAGACCGGCCTCCCTTGCTGGGTTCCTGCCTGCCTGATGCCTATTCCCAGAGAAGGATTGAGATTGGGGAAAGCTCATTTCTACCATTTAGGACTGTGGCTGAAAGACTAAGCTGGGAAGGAAAAAAGTCACCTTCAGTTATTTCCTATTTGTCCTTAAACACGGTGCAAGCACACTGGCATTCATCCAGAAGGGCTGAGGGAGCCATTCCTGGAAGACAGGTCTTTGAAAGCGATGCTTCTTTCCAAGGCAATGATTTAAGGTTCCTGATGAAGGAGAAACCCTAAGCACAGCTTCAGAGGAGGTGTTTCTCCCAGCAGAGTTTGCTGAGGATCTTCCTGGAGCAGAGACAGGTCCTCATGTCCTCCCTTGTCCCATGCCAGGCATGGGAGTCCCACCCAACCGTGGTGACTGCAGATGTGTGGCAGCCCCTTTGGCAAGGGGCACCACGGGGACAGCTCCCCTGGAATGCTGGAGCAGCCCTGCCTTGCACTGAGAACATCAGTTCTGCTTTAGGATGGGGATGGGCAGGGGTGACCAGAGCTCTACTGGGACCCTCCACTTGCTGCAGGCTGGGAATGGGCAGGAGCCCCTCCAGCCCACTCAGAGCTCCACAGCTCCCTTGAACTGGGAGGAAAGGGAGGTTTGTCCACACTCCTGGTCACAATGTCACTGGTAACACAAGGGGTCAATGACCACAAGGGTGCCTGTGCTGCAGGGCCAGCCCTTTTGGATGGACATCAGCTGATGACATGGATAGCTGAGGGCTGCAGCTTGGAAGATTTGAGCTGGACATGAGGGATAATTTATTCTCCTGGAGAGTAACAGAGCACTGGGACAGGCACCCACAGAGAGGGGGGATCCTCATCCATGGAATTTGTCAGGGCTCTGTTGACAAAGCCATGGCTGATCTGGTCTTCTGCTGAGGACAGACCTTTTCCATGTGGAACACTGGGCTAGACACTTCCCAAGATTCCTTCCCAGCAACACAGATGTGATCACTGGCTAGAATTCACACTTCAAGATGCTGCCCTGTCCCTACACCACCCTGCTTCTCCAAAGCATGCTGCCTTCTGGGTCAAGTGACATCACAAGGCTGTGATGTCATCACAGAGGGGCTGTGATGCTGCACCCAACCAGCCACATGCCTCTCAGCATCCAAGCCCACCAAGGACCAAATCCTCTGTCAGGCACAGCACACCTGCCAGGCGCAGCATGGCTTATGACTTGAAGTCCCGGATCTAGAAAGGAGCCAGTGATGATGCATAATGGGGGCCGAAACGACAGCTTTACCCGCATCTCTGCAAAACTGCAGTGGAAGGAAGACGGGAGCCAGCTGTGGGATAAACACACACAGCTTCCAGCAATGAACCTGGGGCAGCTTGGTAAAATGAGCTGTGAGCTGCTTTGCTGCACTAGGAATGGTGAGTGACAGCTTGACAGGTTCTGCAAGTGCAACAGGGACCAATGGGACAGCAGCCCAGCAGAGAGATGTGGAGGGAAGATGAGACAAAGCAGCTGAGATGTGGGGCCCATGGAAACATATTTGATGCTTCCCAAACCCATCCAGCTGGAAATGCAATAGAAACCTCATCCTCATTTTCCTCCTTAATGAATCTTGACCTACATCAAAACTGGAAGGGCAATAGCAAAGGGAAATCCTGCAAAAAGCTGAGGACTGCCCTGGCATGCACTGTGATAGGAAGGAGCAGAACTCCTCTTGGGACCTTCCATCTCCACTCCTCTGCCTGTGCTCCAGCTGAGGCTCCCACCCTGCCAGCATGGGCAGCTGCCAGCCATGGCAGGAACGCTGGTGGGCACTGGCATGTGTGCAGCCACGGATGTGGCACTGGGGGTCTGTGCCCAGACGCCTGAGGGGTGACTGGAACAGCGAGCAGAGGAAGTGGAGAGGATGGTTTGCATTCCTGGCACCAGTGCTCACCATAGCCCTTCAGTGGGGGTCTTTCAGCCAGGGCCTGCGGCAAGACAACATCCAGCAGACACACACAGGGCCAAAACCTTGCTGTCACAGCGATTTGCAGGCAGAATGGGATGAACATTCCCTCCGAGCGCTCTGCCGAAATGCACTGCAGGGTTGTGGCTCCTGTAAGCAGAGAGCGAGCAAAAGAAAGGCACTGCAGCATTTTTGGGGAGAGGGACGAGCACTCTGCAGGTTGCACAGCCTCTGGCTCTTTCCTTCTTTTGCAGATGGTGAAACCGAAGTAGTGAGAAAGGCCAGGTTCCCACTTTCTCTGATACGACATGGAGCACTTCTGCAGTGGGACGGAGAATTACATATGTGCCTTTTGACAGAGGCCTTCACATCACCCCACCGGCCCTCATATGTCCCTCCCACAGCTGAGAAACCAGCCACAAATAATTGTCTCAGCAGCTAATTAGCTGTCTGTGTACACAATAAATTACACATTTAATATTTGCACAATGCCAGGGCTATGCCAAGAGCTTTCCAAGCATATGAACCAGAAAGGTCTTTCATTCCACAACTTCCCACGGTAAGTGAGATTAATCAGCCCACAGGAGATGAGCAGGGAGCCTCAGAGGATGGAGGGGGCAAGAGGACAGAGAGGTGGCCTGACCAGCCTCTGGAGGAGGATGTTCCTGGCCTCCTCCAGCCATGGGACAGGGTAGAGGCACAACCCTGTGGCCTCTCCCTTGCTTCAGGACCCACGACCACTGGCCTGAACAGCACCAACTTTGTCCAAGGAATGCCAGTGGCTCCACTCCCATGTGCAGTCTGACAGCCCCTGAGGTCTGCCCTTCTTGAGATGCAGCAACCCCTGGCCCTGGAGAGGGTTTCCTGACACCAGCTTCCCGAAGCACACCCCACTCTTGATCTCCTCACATCTATTCCCCGTGATGCCACTTGGTCTTTGCACAGTTCTTCTTGCCAGCAGAAATCCTCCTTCAAGGAGAAGAAATTTCATGCTTAAGGAGGCATTTCTTCCACAAGTGATTTAAAACTGGATACATCTTTGTAAGGAAACAAGCATAATTAAGTGTCATCGATGTAGCCAAAGATATGGACTGCTCCAAGCTAATTTTGTCCATTAATGAAGACTTGCAGAAAGCAGAGCCTGCATTTGTTTGCTCTGCTTTGGTAAATCCCTGGAGTCAGCAGCTTTGCTCTTGACAAGAAAAAATAATTAGAAAGAAACTTTAATTAAGAGATAACAGATGGGTGCTAAAGGAGTTGTACTCAATCACACCACGATAGCCTGGAAGCAGACCTTGGTTTACTTCGGGAGTGTTGTGAAGGAGGGACTTGATGCCTCCGACATGCTTGGCTCAGGGCAAGATCCAGGGCAGGAAAACCTCTTCCCTCAGCCTGGATGTGACCGCAAAACATCCTCCTGTGAGCATTGGCAAAGCCCTGCTGCCCCAGAGAAGTTCTGCTCCAGCTCTACAGCAGCCTTACCTTTCACCTCCCTCTGAAGCTGCATCCCAAACCCAGCTGGGGATGTCCATCATGGAGTGACAAGGGCCTTCGTGGCCCTTCTAGCTGCTCAACTGCACAAGGCTGCTGCCTCTCCCACGAACCTTAATGCAACATCTGCTGTGCCTTTCTGAGGATGAAGGGACACATTTACCATCAAATGTTCCATTGTCACAAATGATAATCCAATCCATGGGCTCCCTCCTGGACTTGATGGTCCAGCAGCGGGGAGGTGTGACGCTTGCACTGCTATGAGCTTGACATGCCGTTGCCCAGGCCGAGCTCCAGGTGACACAGTCAGGATGGCAGCACCATCAGGATGGTGTCACTTGCATCGCTCATGCCCAGGTGCCAGCAAGGCTGTGCAGTGGCGGTGAATCACCACCCTCCGTGGAGAAAACACCATGCTAAACCCAGCAGGAAACCACAGAACAGAGACCCATTGCTGGAAGCATAAGACACGCAGTCTCACAGCAGAAGCGAGGGCCAAGTCCTTGCTGCAGCTCTGGCTCAGCCCCATGGGATTTAGCAGCTGCCTGTGCCTTTTGGGCTGTGAGCTGATGGGGAGCCCTGGCTGGCAGACACGGTAGGAGGATGGGGAATGCTGCCTTAGCAGACAAGTAACTTAAGTGTCATTTTTGTGCTTGTAGCATATCATCAAACTGGCTGAATCAACAGCTTTGGTCTGGTCTGAGTGGGATCTCACCACAGCAGAGTGTGTCCTCCCTGTGCTCTATTATGTCTGTGTCTTCTCCTGGTACTGCTGCATTTTCATCAGCCCCACGTTGGGACAGAGCCTCTCTTGCAGCTCTTTGGACCTGCCAAATCACATCAGCCCAGAACTCCACACTGGCAATGCTCCTGGCTGCAAGCCAGAAGGGCTCCATGTCAGAGGCAGCCTTGTTTCCCTGCATGCCATCAAACCCAGCTCTCTCTGGGAGCAGTAGGAGCTGTACAGCTATGTGCTGCCCCAAGCACAACTTGACCCTGGTCACAGGGGACAAGCAGAGCTGAGAACAGCAACCAAATCCATTCTGCCTCTGTAACAGAGTCTCCTCAGCCACGCATGGGCAGGAGACCACAAAGAAGCTGCCCTTTCCCATGGCTTCAGGGTAGGCGTGAGCTCTGCCCGAGGGTGCTAATGCTGGTGTGCATCCATCTGCAATCGTCTCATACCTCTATCACAGATCATGTTGTGTTGACCCAGCCAGAACCGGGAGAAGATGCACCTCTGCTGCTACTTCTGCTTTTCTGTCTCAGCTACCCTACAGCAGAGAGGTCTGGGTTCTTTCAAGCTGATGATCTTGGCTTTTTGGGTTTTACCACAGGAGGCTTTGTTCTTGCAGCCCGGGAGGGGGCCTGTGTTCATGCATTTATCTGTTTTCCAGAAGGTCTTGGTAAGACCATCACTTGGATGTCTGTCCTAGCTCTTCTAGTCCGAGTGTCCTGGGACTCCAAGTGCTCTCCTTGCTGCAACTGGCTGAGCTGTGACACTGTTTTCATCCTGAAGCAGGCTGGATGGGACCTTGCCCACTTGGCTTCCTTGTGAAGTCAGCTTGAGATGACTCATCTTGAGGAAGTGCAGTTGCTTCGCAAAGCAGCAGCTCCTCCAGTTCCCTGCAACTACATCGGGCTGCCCCAGCATGTGGGGCAGTATGGAGGGAAAGGTGTTGGAAGAACAGAGGGAATGGCACTAAGGGGAACCAGCACACAGCAGGAAAACCCCACCAGTATCCTCCAAGCTGGGCTCACTCGAGCCTTCAACCTTCCCTGCCAAATGACCGGTGCTAGCACCATGGGTGAGTTAGAGGCTTGTTTTTCGGTCCTGCTTTTTCATGCAGACAGGACAAATAACTCTAGGCCACAAAAGAGTGCTTAGATCAGGCTTTTCAATGCCGTTTAGGGGGAAATCAATACAACTCAGAATTAGGTGCCCAAATCAGAGCCATAAACACAAGAAAAGCTCATTGTGGTCCAGCAGCAGCGTGAAGACGCCTGTATTTACCAAGGTTTGGGGAGGGGGAGGTGGGGGCAGAGCCTGATAGAGACATCAGGGCGCCTCACTCCCCACCAACCTCAACCTGCCTTTCCAGCCCGGTGCACAGCACTCACCTCCCCATCCCTGTTTGCCAATGCCCAGGCACCCACCCTCAAATAACAGCCTTGCTCCACTCAAATACACCGGGGGCAAGCGCTATTTGTTCACATAACAACCCAGCTCCTGCTTCACCCCACTCAGGGCTGTGGATTAGCATCAGGCATTGTGCAATGTTTTTTTATTAGCACAGAATTATGGAAGTCAGAGGCGTAAAAGACCTGTTGGGTCCCACTCAGTCCATCCTCCTTCTGCCAAGACAGTATTGGTCCCTGCAGCATATTTACTATTTCTCCAGTCTAATTTTACATACTGTACAATCTGTGCAGTGCCAAGTTACGATCCCTGTGTGAGAAGCAGAGCTCTCAATTTCCAGGCTCTTGGGTGTGTAAAATCACAACCGCGATGCTAAATTAACTTTTTTTTCCCTTGCATTTAATCATTTAATAGCTCTAAAATTCAGCCCCTCAGGCTCTTTCTGTCTGTCTGTTGGCTTGGGTTCTGCCTGCTGTAGGCCAGTGGCTTGTCGCTTACAGATGTAATGCTCACGCCCCTGGGTGGATCGGCAGCAGCTGGGCTTGAAGCTGGGGTAACTACAACTTAACACATGAACTTCTGTGGCCCGAGGATGGAAAAACTCCTCTGCTTTTTTTAACCACAGGTACAGGAGGTTCATCCTCCCCCTTATTGCTCAGCCCCACAAGGAGGAGGCCACAGAGTACACTGCACACAGGGACAGGACTCAAAAGCATCATGGAGGCTGGACTGAGAAATCAAAACAGGGGTGCAACCCCTGTTGTAGCACCAAGACATGGGAACAGGGCATCCCCTGGGGCTCCCAAGAGAAGCACCATGACTTTTCTCTCCACCCATACATCCACTGAAGGTTACACCCCAGGGCTCATTTCCTTCCAAAAGAAGGATTTCTTCCCCCTGCACCAAGACTTTTCTTGTGCACGTGGCTAGAATAGCAGAGGAACTGAGCTGCTGCCAGGGCAGCACAGTGAAGAGGGTGGGAAGAATACACGCTGATAAAATGGGAACCATTTTCTCAAGTTTGAGGGGTTTTTTTGACCGAGTCACCATCACTCATCCAAGTAACACCTGTGTATCTGGAGCCCGGTGCTGATTTCAAAACAACATTAAAAATAAAGCACTCATCTCTCCCTTGCAGGGGCCATATTAACAACTAATACAAGGCATCGGGATTTGCACTGCTAATAACAAGATACTACATTTGCATTTGATGCCTTTCACTCTGAAGGATCCTCAAACAAAGACAAGCCTGGAAAGGATCACCGGCACGTGCTGAGCCGTGTCACAGCCAGCAGAGCTGCAGCCCGCCCATCACACAGAGCATCTGCTGGGTGCAAGTACCTCCTTGGGGAAAGACGGGCATGTATCAGACTCATGGCACGCTGGGAAGAGCGTTACTTACACCAGAGACACAAAATAAATAGCTGAGTATAGCTAATGGAGCACTACAGACCACACCAATAGGACCCCAGGACAGAGCTCCCGGACCTTGAGGAGAGCTGGGAAGCAGGCTCCAGCTTGGGGCTGAATAAGGCTGGGACTCTGGTTAAGGGCTGGAGAGTGTATCTGAACAATGGACATCATGAGTGTAGAGTTACGGTCCCCAAGTGCTTTCTGAGCTCCTTGTGGGGGCCAGCACTATTTGGGAGCCCGATAAATCCACAGGCTGCCTGAGTATTTACAATTTACTTTGCAGTCAGAGAGCTATCAAAGGTGGAAGTGCCTTTTGGATTTGTCTCTGGGCAGGTAGGAGAGATGGGGTTTTCTGCACGTTACATGGATGATTCCAACAGCAAGAAGTAGATCCACGAGAGAGGAGGGGACTGAAAGTGCGCGGTGCTTTGGGGCATACAGACAGAGCCTTTGTGTGCCTTGTTGTGCAGATCATAGAATCACGGAGTGGTTTGGGTTGGAAGGGACCTCCGAAGATCATTAGTTCAACCTCCCTGCCATGAGCAGGGACAGATATGCACCTACCACAGAATCATAGAATGGATACATCTTGTTCATCTATCTGCAAAGCACAACGCAGAGGCTCACAGGGGATCACACCACCTCAGAAGAGAGAGGCTTAAGACAAGGACAGTAAGCCACGAGCTTTCAGCAGGGTTGTTCCCATTCTTGGAAGCATCACAGAGTGCTTTCAGAGGAAGGAACATGCAGGTCCCTGAGGAGTTGTGAACTGAGCCAGTTCCTGCCCAGCCCCGCTCCCTTGATGGTGCCCTAAGCACCAATGCCCAGCACCCTTTCCAAAACCCATGAAGAAGATGCTCTCAACCAGCTGAGCATTTCCAAACCAGCTGAGCATTTCCAAACCAGCTCCCACTGGCTGGCTGATGGCCTCACAATGCAGAACCCTCATGGCTTCATCACGCAGAGCCCAAAAAAACTATGCTGTAATTTCTGTTTGATATTTACAGCCTCTCTGCTTCTGGAAATCCCATCTCCTTCTCCTCCTCCTCCTCTTTGACACAGCCTTTCCTTCCTGTCTACCCACAGCCATTCCCTCTCCATACCACTTTTGCTGCCATCCATTTGATTAAACTCTCAAAACCAGAGAGCAGCGCCTCTTTTGGGAGCCCAATCTGCCTTTGAGAGCATCTCCTAACCCCCAATAACTGATGCTGCCATTTCAGAGAGCCCTCAGTTTGGTGTGGTTTGTTTTATTCCCTGTGTCGGGGACAATGAGCAAATGTTCAGGAGCAGACATTCATTCAGTATGACTTGAACCTATTGCGCATTATTTCCTAAATTTCAGTGTTCAAAAGCTTTGAGTGCCCTACTGCAAAACAACAGCTAAAAGGCCAGTTATGTTTCATTGACTGAAACACAAGTAAGTGTGCCCCGCTTTCTGGAGAGCTCTTGAGTTTGAAGCAGAAGATTTTAGGGAAGTGTATTTTCTGAAAGTAAGACTCTTCAGAAGCTCACCATGTCCAGAGCTCCAGTCATCTGAATGCAGTACTGAATTACAGTTATTATTAGCACAAGAGATACTTGAATTCTGGAATTTCTGTAAAACATTTTGAATTCAGGTTCTGAAGCATTTAAAGGACTTGAGAAAATATCTTTGGCTCCAAGTCAGCAAAGCACTTAGGCAAGGCCTTAACTTTGAGCATGTGTTTAAGTACCTTGCTGACTTGGGGCTTTTAACCCCAGTGAAAAGAAATCAAAGAGGAAAGAAAAGCCAAGGAAAAAAATTCTGGTGTGTATGGAAATCTCCAAACATGCCAAAATAATAGAGGAATCTCTTCTGGAAAGTAAGAAAACAAAAAATAATAGCGATTTGCTTTAAAATTAAACACTTAGAGGAAGCTTTCTGGAGGAGGGGGGAGAAAGACTCTCAGAACAAATGGAGTATTTCAGTGTAGCCTAACGCCAGCTTCACTCTCCTGCCTCTTCAGCATTCGGAAATTATTTATTGCTGAAAAAAAAATCCCAAAGCAAACCCAAAACCTGCTTCCTCCTCCCATTTCCAGACAAAGTGCAATGGGAGAGAGAAAAATCTTGGCTTCGGCAGTGAAAAAAACATCTCTGAAATGAGTCGGCTGTGAAAGACTGTCTCCATCAGCAGGGAGGAAGAGGATAAGGGATGAGGGAGTGAAGGGTAGTAATGAGGAGGAGGAAATTGCCCAGAGGCAAAGCCTGCAAGCAACCGCACGCACTGCCTGCGAGGGGGGGAATACGAGAAAGTCCTCAAGGGGAGAAAATCAGTGCAAATCTAAGCACACATGCATGGAAAGCAGGTACAAGCAGCAAGCGGCTCTTCCCCTACCTCCAGCTTGAGATCATGAACAGAAAAACTGGAGCACAGCAATAAGAGGATCCTCTGCAGCCCACCCAGGGAGAGCGGCTGCAGACGGCAAGGGGAGAGCGGCCGCGGGAGCGGGAATGGGCGAGAGGAGATGCCCTGGCTGCTCCGGGATCCGGTGCTTGCAGCCCCTCCCGCAGCTCTGGTATGGCCAGGGCAGGCTCAGGGTGCCATGAAGTTGAAAATGCTCCTCTGCCTCCACCAGGGCAAAAGTCCAAATTTACAAATATTCTCTTGTTAAAGAGGAAAAAAACCCCAAAACAGGCAAGTTCCTTCCTTCAGAAGGAAACCAAACGTTTTCATGTATTTTGGGGTATTTTTTCAAAACTTCTACACTGAGTTGTACAAAAGGCTTTACAAAACATTTGCTTTCTTAAGGGGAAGGGGCGGGGGGGGTCAATTCAAAGTGAAGAAACTAACAATTTCTGAAAAATACCAGAAAGACAAACTGCAGCCTTTCCTTCCCCTATGCTTCACTTCTTTTTTATCTCCCCTGACAGAGAAATATGATTTTGTAAAACATTTGGATGTTGATGGGACTTAATTTCCAACAGAATATGTCTCCCCTGAGGATTGTCCCCATCAGCTTTGCCCAGGACAGACTGGCAGCAAGCGCTTTGCTCCCTGACAGAGATGCCCCTCATGGGAAGCACAGGATCTCAGCACAGGGGATGGAGGCAGCTCTTCCTCAGCACTCATGCTGTCACGCTGCCTGCAGCCCCCCAGGGATGGCCACCCTGTCATCCACTGCTTGGTGCTGGCACCCAGCAAGATGCAGCACCTGCCAAAAGGATCTGACAACACAAACGAGTGAGACAAATGAGGAGAGCATCGTTCTCCCTGCCTTACACGTGGAGCTGAAGTCCCCAAAGGGGATGAAATGACTGGCCCAGGAGAGTTGTTTTCATCAGAGCTAGGCTCTGGTTTTCCTCCTTCCCTGTGATCCTATGGCACCTGGTACACTGACACCAGGGTTTGGTCGGGCTCTCCTGACCCTGCTGAAATACAAAAACCACAAAGCACTGAATTAATTTCAGCCAGTGCCTTTTTATCCACCTGGGACCCCTGTATGGCCCTCGGGATGCCTGCACTTGGGCACTGCAGGGATGGCTTGTGGGGCTATGGAACAGCTGCTGCCATGTGCACCAGTGACTCCCTCTGAGGCACCAAAGCAAAAAGCCTTCCATAAATACTGGTTACACTAAAAAACTCCTCAGGGCTAAGCAAGAAAAATGGCGCAAACTCACTGGAGGAAGGAAAACACAATTAAATCACCCAACAGCCCGTATCCACTAATCCCTTTTGCTACCAGGCTTGATTTGAAGGTCTCTGCCTGCTGACACCCACTTCCCGCCCCTCATCCAGCCCTGGCACTGCATTCCCAGAATCCTCGCAAGGTTTCTGTGCACACACTTCATGTGGGAAGGAAAGCCCCCCACAGCCCTGGCTCCCAGCACACAGTCACGGCCCAGCACGCTGTGGGGCTATGGGCTGTGCAGGGACAAGCCTGGGAGCTGCTGTCCCGTGCCACAGCACAAATTAAAGGCGCTGAACGTTTTCAGGAGGGTTCAGTATTCACCAAGCTGGGAGACACATCTGCAACATCAGGTAACAGCATTAAAAGAGCTGTGAGTGCTCGTGGCGGCTCTCACTGCGAGGGTCTTCATTCTGGAGCTGTGATTTAGGGCAGGATGAAGAATGTGATGGGATTAAATATGTCTGCCTAAATCCTGAAATTTTCCTTCTGGGTTTACATCCCAAAGTCCTTCTCATAGATCAACAGGAGGATGCTTGGGCCCATCTCTCTGGAACTGCCAAGAATAAAATTGCAAAAATATGGAGAAAGAAATGCATCACGGATACAAAAGCCCATGGACTCAGAGAGCTCAGTGGAATAGACTTGCCCAGATTACAGAGTGAAGGGGTTCACTAACACAGAGGTAGGGCTGTCCACTGGGTGTCTTGCTCAGAGGGGGCAGACACGTCCACTTTGAATTGACTGATCCAACCCCGCAACCTGCTCCAAATTTCCTGGGAGACAAGGCACATCTCACTTCTTAAACAGCACTTCTTGGTGGCCCAGGGGTGAACTGACCCTGCTGCCATGCAAAAGACATGAACAGCACCTTTGACAAGGTTGAGTCAAGCTTAGATAATGTCAATACCCAGAAAATAAATAAATAAAAAAATAAATAAATAAATAAATAAATAAATACTTTAAAAAGGAAAAAACCAAAAAATTAAAAAAACCCCAACCCTACATAGACATACAGACAGATGTTTCTTCTAAAATGACAACTTCCAAAGTCTCATATTGCTACTATTCCCCCTGGGATTTTCCTTTCTGTCTACTATGCTGCCAATGCATCAGCTATGTAACTTCTGAAGAGCACCAACCAGCAGCATGAAAATAGCTGCAGTGATTATACCGCAACACTTCACTGCTTCCCTGAGCTGCAGCTCCCTCCTCCACTGTTGGAAGTACAATCAATGCTAATTAATTAAGGGCCAGAGCCTGCCAACCATGGTCACACCAACTTCAGTGCTGCTTCCTGAATATTCAGGGCTCACGCTGCATGAAAGTGAGGATCAGCTTTCAGCAACTTCGGTTGAAAACAACAGAAGGGACGGACAGGCATGTCTGTGTCAGAGCTGAGAGCTGGGGCAGACCCCAGTGAGCTGCAGCTGTAAATCAGCAGTGAGGCATCCTGCAGGCATCCCTAAAGGCTCTCCACCAAAAGGAACCATGGATCTGGGACAGCTCTGACACCCAGCCAACGCTAAGAGGAGGGTGCTTGCACGGGGCCAGAGACAGAGCATGAGCACCCTCCAAGACGAAGGAGGAGCAAAGCCCTTTCTCTTAGTGCCCGCAGTGATGTGCCCTGTGATGCTGGGAGATGAGAAGGCAAGAGCTGGGCGTTAATGGACAAAGATGGGGAGGCTCCTTAAGTGCAAAGGAGACAGGGAAGAGTCCCAGGAGAGTGAATGGACTTCACTGGATCACCGGTGGGAGCTCACTAGCAGGTGAGCCTGTGGCCGTGGTTCCTAACCCTGCCAAAGGGCCTGCGTGATGCCCTAAAAGTGAGGAGGCACCAGTGGGGAATCCAAGCTCCTGGTCTGCCCCTCCACTACGCCACACAGAGGGACCCTCACACAAAGGAAAAACACAAGACCCTGTGCTTTCCATCATAAAGGTAAAACTAATCTTCAAGTCTGCTGAGCACAGGAGCTCGTGCCATGAACACGACCACCAGGCTCATGCCTTGCTGCATCCTACATAGTGCTATACGCCCTCCCAACAGCAGGAGTTCCTGCAGGGCTCAACAGCCTCCTCCCACTCTTCAGCAACTTCACTGGATTTTCATCCCTTTGCACCCAGCCTCTCCAGCTGTTGCAGCAGCTGGCATAGGTTGTGGCAGGTCTCCAGGCTCACAGTTATGGCCAGACATGGAGGTTTCCATGGGAAATGGCAGGAGAGGACTAGACAGACAGACATTAGCTTCTGTATTTAATGCACTCTCACTCCCATGTGCCTCAGTTTCTCCCTTGCACAGCATCCTGTCAGCTGGAGCAACCACACCACAGTGCAGGCAAGCCACAAACTCAGCAGAGTCCAGCCTGCCAGGGCTTGTGGTTTGGCTGGAGTCAGAGGCTCTCTGTGACTCATCCTATGAAGCCTGAAGTTCATGGCTATGGCTGGAGAATCCCATCAGGAGCACTCCAGGCTCAATTTACACTCCCTCTGGGAGTGGATTTGTGCATAAACAATGCAGATGATGAGCAGAGCTCGACCGCCTGGTTGGAGAAGATCCTTACTCGGATGGATGAATGGATGTGGGGCTAATGAGGACAAGTTCCCAGCAGTGGACCCCTGTGTGTACGCTCTGCACCACCCCGGTTTTCAGCAGGTGCTGCTGTTGTGAACCTGCCTTCGTGCCACTCACAACAGGATGAGATCCTGATCCCCCTCTGCAGCTCTGTTAGCTCTGTGAGGGATGCTCATCAACTTCCTTGGCTTCATTTCAGTTTGGATCCTGGAGAGAGCAGGTGTAGCCCCGCTGCGAGCAGCAGAGACCAGCGGAGCACAGAGTGGACCTTTCTCCAGAGAACAGAAGTGCCCTTTGGAGGAGCAAACCATCCATTCCCCTCCATCTGTCTTCGAGCAGAGCTGTTATTGAGCAGCATACCCAAGGCCTGGACATCAGAAGTACATGCACACAAGGGCACACCTCATTACGCCTCTGCAAATCCAGCAGGAATCAAGCAAGACAGGCCACACGCTGCAGCCCTGCTTTAGCTTGTGCATCCCAGTCAGTTCCTCAGTGTGATGGTGCCAGCTCTCCTCTGCCTACAAATTACAGAGGTCTTGGCTGGCAGAAGTCCTATGGGCTCCCAGACTTGCAGGTCAATGTTCTCCAGCATCAGGTCTGTAGCCTCTGGCTGTTTTGCAAAGCTCCAGAATAGATGACTAAGAAGAGCCTGGCTACTGGCAGATGACTTAAATCTGCTAACACAGGTCTGCTCCAGAGGAAATGCTGCAGGCTTTGCAAATTAAAAAAGCTAGGAAGGTCAAGTGTGTTGAACCTGGGATGGAAAGCACTACCCTTCTGTCAACTGTGTGCACCCAGAGGTGAGGTTTCACCCCACCCATAGGGAATTCTAAACTGAGAAGTGGGTGTGTCTTGCCAGGTACTCTCCCTGCACGCATGCACATGAAACTGTGCAAGAATATTTTATCCCCTTCCGTTCGTGTCCTAAGTAGAGACAAAGCTGTTTTATCCCCATGCTGTGAATCACACCCACAAATCCCTTTCCCCAACACCAGCCTCCCCAGCATGGCTCTAATCAAGGGAAGGCAGTGCAATGAGGCTCCAGACTGCTCGGCTTCAATTAGCACCTGCTAACAGCTGAGCCTAGATAGCAGTGTTTTACAGCAAATTGTACACCAAGAGATCAATGGTTCATACAGGACTAATACTGCTGTAACCCCCCCGCCTCCATCACTGTCAATTGCCTTGTGGTTTCACTTCACTTCTCCACCTGATGGGCCTTCCTGGAGCAGTCATTACAAGGTGACACACATCGCTTTTCCCCTCTGTAACGAGCCTGCCACAGCCCCTCCTCAATCCTTCTTCTCTTTCTCCTTTTAATATGCCACAATTATATTGGCTTCTCTGCGTGGATCCACCCCATTTAGTGCTACCCAAGACCGCTTATCCTGAAAGATGCTCTTTTCATCCACAGCACAAACTGCATATCTTGCAAGTTGTTCTGTATGTTTTTTACACTCCCAACATCTCTCGGCCTGATTAGGAACCTGGTATTTCGCTTTCCACAGAAGTACAGTGTGTGCTCAGAGAAATTAACCCCACCAAGGACTTCGATAACAGAGGTTTGTGGATGTTGTGTCCAGCATCTGCACTCCTGATTGTGCTTCACTGTATCTTTGCTCTGTTCCCACCCCAGAAAATCCTCTCTGAGGAAGCAGAGATGGTGATGTTTGTACTCAGTGTCTCGCTGTGCCTGTGTTCCCATTATCCAGGGCTTTGCTTGTTCCCAGACATGTCACAGGTGGACTGAAGATAGGAGCAAGTGATTCCGTGCCCAACACTACAGATAGATGTGCAGGACCTGACTGTCTCAGCCTTTCCTTTTGGTCCTGGGTTCTGCCACACACAGCTCTCCTGTGACATGTCCTGGGGATGATTTGTAGCACCCTCTGCTGAGGCTCTGGGCTCCTATAAGTGGTGCCCAGAGCTGCCCCCAGGGCTGCTGCATTTTGCTCTTTGAGCCTGACTGGAGATTGGCTTTGCGGTCCCAGGACATCCAGGACTTCAGACACTGAAAACTCTTCAAATTGGATAAACAATGAGTGGGACCTTCAGTCCAAGTTTTCTGTTGGACACGTGGGCTGGTGGGAGCAGGCTGCTCTGGAAATGTGAGATGTCTGGCTCGCTGGGATGGCCACATGTGACTTCCAAGGCGAGACCTTTCCAAGCTTTTGGAAACTAACTGAAGCCAAACCCCTGAAGCACCAAAGTTTTCCACTCCACCTGTCACAGTTTTATGCAATCTTCCATTTCTGGAAGCCTTTGAGAATGTAAAGAAAGGATGAGGATTGCTTCTTCCCCCACCAAAAGGAGCTCAGTGCTAAGACAGGACACAGCCCTTCTTCAGCAGCCAGTCCTCACGTAAAGAACAAGGCCCATGGCTATTCCCTCTATGCTGGGCTAAACCTCAGCTTCCCAGGGTCTGAAAATCTGTGCAAATGAGATTTTGGCTTCTGTCAGTATTTGTAGGCTCTCAACTGCTGTGGCAATGTGTCTATTTACCACCACGTGTCAGCAGAGGAAGCCATGCTCCTGCTCCACACAGCAGGGCAACGCCATGCGGAGAAGGAAATCCAAATCCTTCCTCCCAGCCTCTCCCCAACGAGCAGGCCTTGTTCAGCAGTGGGTTTCAGCAAGGATTTGTTGGCAAGGACTCTCCGGCTTATGAAGATGATCCACAAATTTAGTGCTGTCCCCCCTGCACAGCCAAAGCCTGGCAGGTCCTGCCTCCGCCCCACAGGTTGTGGCAGCATTGCCCTATGTTAGCAGCGATCCTCCTCTTGAAGCTTGTCTAGATGTCTGGGTGGACTACAAATCCCATTCCTCCACCTTCATTGCCTGTTGATGTGTAATGAAGCCTAAGAGACTACTGAGACACGTTTTTCCTTGACACTGGCAGAACTAATGAGTCCTGGCAGACCGTGATCCTCCGGGCAGTTTCCTCGTCTCACCACAGATATGAACTATTTTCACCAGTTCTGTGGGAACACAGGCTTGTCCAAAGCCTGACAGATCCACACTCTTAAGATGTGTTTTCTTTTTTCTTTTCTGTCTTTGATTCTTTTACAGATTTGTGATCTGCTTCAACACGCAGGACCTATTTTTGGGAATGGTTCCCTTTTTTGTTAGCATCAGAGATACTGCTAGCTAGGTTTCCTGCCAAGCTCTTGGATGGCTCAAGATGGGCAGATCCCCACTTTACTCCAGAACTTCATCAGCTCCATTTTAAACAACTTCTTCCATTTCCAGAAAGTGGCAAACTCAGTTCCAGTGCCTCCAGACAGAGTTGTACATGGAAGCTTCTTTGAAATGTCCACAAGCTTTGGTAACTTGCAAAAAGCAAGACTTCAAAGCCCTGAACCACCAAGCTGTGTTTCCTCTCACCTAAGTGCCAGTCCCTTTATTTTTCTTCCTGTCCTTCTCCTCTCTCCCCCACTTGCACTTCAAGAACATCTCACCTCCTGCATCCGACAGCACTTAGCACAACGGGACATCAATCTTATTGTGGACCTGTGGCTATTTTTCAAACACAGACCCCAGGTAAGAGCTGTGAGCTCTCCAATCCCTGTCTGATGGGCATGAGCTGTACTCCCACAGTGTGTCCCAGCAAGACAGGCCACACTGCACTGTGCACCAGCGACTTCCTGCAGTGCCAAATTAACAGACGATGCATGGAAATGAACCCTCTTGATTTCCCAGCTCCCAGGAAGGAGAATCAGGCCTGGGATGTGTGCCCTACAGGGCTATCCCGCACTGCTGGCTGGCCCCCTGTGGGATGCTTGGCTCTGGAACCTGCGGAGTGATGAGGCAGTGGGCAAGGAAGCAGAGGCACTAAAAATAGGCTGCTTGCGGTAGGGGCTGACCACATTTATTAGCAAGCCTGTGCTCTGGCTGACCACAAGGTCAGCTGCCGAGAGCTTGGCCGTAATTCACTCTGTGTCTGGGCAGGAAATCTACTTGAGCTCAGGGGGATGTCCAGTAATAGAAAAAGTTGTTCCAGGACCTTGGGCTATTTTTGCTGTTTTCTTTTATTTTGCAGACAGAGAACCTTTCGGGAGATGCATCTTGTGCTGGAAAAAAAGAAAAATAAAGCCAGGTGCTCAGGGACAGAGAGAGGGGTATAAATGGAAAGGGGAACATGCAGATGTTTGTGCCTGTTTGGGTTTGGTGTTCTTCTTGACAGAATCACCCTCACCAGGGAAGATCAGAGCAACAGAGGGGACCCCAGAGCTTGATGGGCTCTTACACACCCTAACAGCGTGCAGCAGAGCCTAATGGGCTGCAGCAGGGGTGTCCCTGCAGGTGGGGTTGCTGTCTCTGCTGCTTCCCTGCAGCTGTGGGTTGGCAGGGAAGATGGGGAGGCAGTGGGAAAACCATCACAGTAATGAATGCTCAGGGATGGAGATGATGGACCTTCCTTGGAAAGGCATCAGAGGGCAACTTGAACTACAGCCAGGTTGTACCTCTGGCCAGCACGGGATGGGCCAGCAGTCTGGCCCCCAGCAGATGCAGTAATCCCACTAGGACAATGCTGGTTCCCAGTGGATGGCCACGAGCTTGGGCTAGCTTAGCTGTGAGCAGCAATGAGCAAGGCAAAGGAGGCAAAGAGCAGATGCCTGCCCTTGAACGGCAGCCTTTAGAATGATTTAAGCAGGCTCTGCTGAATGGGGCTGCAGTTTGGAGCGAGGCTGGTATTTTCAGCCAGCTGGATAATGAGAGCATCCAGAGTTATAACAGGAAGGATTAAAAAATGTAACTGCTAATGGGGAATTAATTGTTAATGGGGAATCATCATTGCAGGAGGGTGTTCCCAGTGTGGCCCCGCAGGGATCTGTTCTTGGCCAATTGCTAATCACTCGTCTTATCAATTATCTTGAAGGCAGCATAAAACTGTTGCTGGCAAAGTTTGCCGGTGACACAAGGGCTGATGTACATAATGGAAAGGATGAGTCCATCACACACAGAGTCCAGAGCAGCTAATACACGAGCCTTTCCTCGGCAGGAGCATGTGTTCTATGCAGCCAAACACAAGTCCATTCATCTCCAGTGGAGAAATGTAGGTCAGACTCACAGAACGCAGGACGGTGTCCTGGGGAGGACAACACCAATAAGGCCTTGTCAGGAGCCACACAGAGATAAAGTGCCAGTGCACTGTGCTGAGAGCAAGACTCGGCCAGGGGCAAAAGGAGGTGTCACGGGAGGTAGGAAGGCGCTATGTAATGAGAAGACAGAGCTTTTTCCTGAACTGGCCCCAACCTGAGCCTGGAAGAAGGCACCATCTCCAGCCTTCCAGCTCAGCTCACACAGTCAGTCCCTTTGACCTTGCCTTCCCCAACGACTGCCTGTGCCCTGGCAATTACAAAAATTCCAGATCACTCTGTTGCACACTCAATTCACCCTGGGGATTGAGTGGAAAAACAAACAACAAATGACAGATGTTTATCATGTCACTTAATGCATGACTGAAGGACACTGTGATAGTGCCACAAGGGAAGGGAGGGGAGGGAAG
>VZTD01002389.1:748851-861397 GCA_013397725.1 Rhagologus leucostigma | reverse complement strand
GGGGAGGGGAGGGGAGAGGAGGTACAAACCATCTCCTACACAGCAAATCCAGAGAAGTCTCCAAAATCAAGGTGACTAGTTTAAGCATGCCAGGCAGAGGGCATTCCCTGGCATGGGCTGACTTACGTGGTGGAAGTGGAGTCCAGAAAGAGCTGGTCACATTCCTGTCAGCCAAAAAATGCAACAGGGACAGGGTTGGGCAACTCGAAAAGGAGAGAGAGGTTTTCCTATCTACAGTTGGTTTCTCTTGGAAAAGCCAATTTGCATGGCTTTGCTGTGCATTTTGAAGGCTATTTACCAGTCCAGGCTTTGTCTTTGCAGCAGCATTTCTAACGAGGCACGTGCAAACTGGAGACCCCAGGAGGCTTTGCAGCAGAACCGACTGCAAAAGATTAGCGTCAGGGCTTAAGAGAGCAAGAAAGAAGGGAGAGTAATGAAACGAAATCTCTCTTTTCCTCGACTGAGGAATGATGGGGGCTAATTGCTTGTTGCTGGTGAGGAAGAGAGGAGATGGGAGCTTCTGCGCCTATCAATAAATTAACCCCGGCATGTGGCATCTGAAGTGCATTCATTTCCAGAGACTTTTATGTCTTTGTCTCTTCTCCTGGGTGAAAACATAATTATTGTTTAAACATGAGTTAATTCAGCAAGGTGAGGATCAATAAAGCAGAATTACTCCTCTTTTAAAAGCAAAAAAATCTCAGTCTGGGACAGATAATTCTGGCAGAGCTGATGGATGGGGAAGATGCCTTGGTCACAGCAAGAGACTGGGAAGCAGAGCTCCCTCTTTTCAAGACTGCTGTAGGCACTGGGTCTAATAAGAACAGAAGTCCAGCAACAGGCAGTCACAGCATTCAGTAGCAAAAGCTGAAATCACCCATGCATGTACACTTTGCAGCCTGACGTGTGGTTAGGCATCTCCACCATGTACGCACCTCCCATATTAGAGCTCCGGTAAAACCCCAAAGCTCGTGCTGTGACCTCTTCCAGACCTTTGGAGGCACCCGGGCCCTGCCAGGTCTCTGCACTGCAGGGACCCCCACCAGCTCTGCTCTCACACCGTGGAGGCCTTGGACAGCCAAAGGTGTGAGTTTCACAGCAGACAGCATCACAACGGTGCTCTGCTCGGCTTTCCCCATCACCTCCCTACATTTGAAATAAAATGGCAGCAACCATGGCCTGGAGAACAAAACATGGGAAGGAAAACTGAGCTATCCACAGTAAAAGGAAGTTGATTAGAGGGCTAGAACACCTCTTCTATGAGGAAAGGCTGAGATACTTGGTATTCTTCAGCCTGCGGAAGAGAAGGCTCTAGGATGACCTTATAGCACCTTCCAGTACGTAAAGGGGCTACAGGAGAACTGAGGAGGGACTTCTCACAAGGACATGCAGTGACCGGACAAGGAGTAATGGCTTTAAACTGAAAGAGAGTAGGTGTAGATTAGATATCAGGAATAAATCCTTCACCTTGAAGATGGTGAGGCACTGGTGAAGGTCGCTCAGAGAAGCTGTGGATGTCCCATCCCTGGAAGTGTTCATGGCCAGACTGGATGGGGCTTTATGCAAACTGGTCTAGAGAAGGCGTTGCTGTCCACGGCAGGGGCAGCTTGATGATCTTTAAGGCCCCTTCCAACCTAAACCATTCTGTGATTCTGTCATTCTCCGTGGAGGGCACAAGGCTCTCCCTGATGGTCTTCAGCCTGTTCTGCCTACTCTGTCCTCTCCCATTCTTCCTGCAGCTCCTGTCCATCCCTCCATGCCAGCTGGATCTGTGCAGATGGGAAGAGCCCTGTGGCTGCCCAGGACAATGCCCATCGCTGCAGGCAGTCTGGCCCAATCTGGCAGCCCCATCCAAAGCTGCTTATTCATGCACTGGGGATGACACTCCTGGACATGCTCTTCCATTGCTCCTCTGCCCTTCCCTGCAGCAGGACACCTCAAACCCACTGCCAGAGCCAGATTATTAGTGTCAGCCTCAGAGCATCCCCCTGGGGCTGCCCTGCTGGATGGCTCTGGTCCCCCACTACCCAGTGCCCACTCCCATGGGCAGCTGGAAGTTGCAGTCCCCAGCTGGGTGATGCAGGTGAAACCTGAGCAACCTGCCAGGGATGCAAAGCAAGGGAGCTCTGCCACCCCAAAGATCACAGGAACCTCAAATCCATTGACTTCTGAGCCCCTCCACTCCCTTCCCCCCGGATCATCCCGGGCTTCCTCATCCCAGACAGATGCACCCTGTGCTCTGCCAGCTCCAAGAAGGACCAAAGGTGAGCAGCAGAGGGGTTAATACATGAGCAGCCTCACCTTCACCAAGCCTGATGCTGCTTTTATTAATTAATGTGGCACTTTCCAGGACGGTCCAGTAATCACCAGGGTGCATATGAGAGCCAGGAGAGGGTGGCCAGGCTCCCTCCGCCGCGCTCATGCTCACTTAACAGCTTGTCACATCCTCCTCACTCAAGTATTCAGTGCTAATGCATCTCTTAAAGTGCTTCATGAGCTATTAAAGTCGAACGTGCCTCAAGTGCATGATAAATGGACTCTATGCCAGCCTCTTCCCCCCACTCCACCGGGTCCCTGCCACCAGTGGGATTAATCCGTCCTCCCACCCCATTCCTGCTGTGCTTTTCCAGCCCGAGTGCCTGGCTGGTGGGGGATGTGCTCTGGGGTTGGCTGGTGAGGAGAGGCTGCAGCAGGGCAGGGGGTGAGCCCTGGCTGGGCAGCACAGGGCACAAGCTTTGGGTCTCCAGTGTGGGGCAGACATTCCCCAGCTTCACCTGCCTGTGTGCTGCCTGTCCAAGCCGGGCACGGGGGGGTGGGCAGGAGACCAGAGCACACCTCGGTGTTTCAGACAGGTGCCCAGGAGAGACACGCAGTGCCTCTGGGGAACAGACTGAGGATGGTCCTGAAAGTGCCCTACTAGCCTTCCTCCAGCTCTTGTAACCTGTTTTCTGACCCTGTATCCTTTTTTTGTCCCGTAGTGAAGCTCCTGCAGATGGGAAGAGCCCTGCCTCACTTCTCACACCCCGTTCAGGCACTTGCTGATGCACACAGGCCTCTGCAGCTTCAGTTTTGAGCTGGTGCCACAGGCAGGCTAGGGAAACGGGAGGGACACAAGGACATGGCAGGCTATGCTGCCAAACCTCTGAATCCCGCTGGATCACAGAGCAGAGGGTGACAGTCGCTGCAGCTCTGCACCAGCAGTCAGTGGCAAAACGCGTGGTCCTGCTTACTGGTGAGGAGCAGCATTTGTTCCTGTCTAGACAACACAATTCAAGTGTGTGCAACCATGAAGTGCTTGGCACTTCTGCGTTTTGTGCATCTAGCCGTGCAACACGTCTGGGCTACCATTCCTACAGCACAGCAGGAAGCAGCATGGTGCATCCGAAGGGTGCTCTGGCAGTCCTACTGCTGGGTCCTTTAAAGCTTCCCAGCTAGTGGTCCCGCAAGCACAGCAGGACCGAGCAGCTTTGCTTCTCTGCAGGAAGCATCACACCACCACAAGCAGCACACAGCTCAGCACCCAAATGCTTTGAGCAGGCACCCTGGGAAGGGGTTGGGGACCTTCCTTCAGCACCAGCCAGCAAGCTCCTTCCATGTCCAGAGAGCGGCTGTTCCCATTCAATGCGGATGTGCTGCCAAACCCCGGCTGCTTTGAGTCCAACCTGGCAGCCTGTGGCAATGTAAACCCACCCAACTGGGTTTAGGGCAGCTCAGCAGGGCACTCTGGCTGGGTTCCTCAATTTCGCAGAGCCCAAGGATGTATAGATGTCTTTACTGGAGTTAATCAGCAAAATTCCCCTCTAAAATCCTCTAAAAGCAACTACAGACAGGCTGACTGCCAGGAAAAGCACTGAATTCTGGAGGTTCCCCATTTTGCCCCATTTTTGCAGGGCTGGACTCCACAGCAAGACCCAACCATCCCTCATGACCTTCCTGCTCCTGCCTAGACCCAGGATCACGTGGGCCCCTCCAGCTCCCAATGCCACCAGTGACTTTAAAATGTAATCTCTCTAAAGCCATCATGAAAATAAGCCCTGAATCCTCTGCCATTCAGAGAGATGTGAGCTGGTGGTGGGCGCAGATGTGTGGTGGCAGTGGGGATTAAGCCACCCCAAGGAGGTGAGAGCAGGATGGGGCATCATCCATCACTGCCAGGGGGCAGGGCGTCATGGAGCTGTCAGGGTTGTTGGAGTTTGGAGTTGTCAGGCTGGTGCTTCCTCCCAACTCTTCATCCCTTCATGGGTGGGTGCATAGGGCAGCATCCGCGAGACAGTGGAGGAAGGGGTCCAAAGCAGTGTTTTGGCAGTAGGCACACCAAAGGACACAGAGAGGTGTGGGCAGGGCAAGGGGCATCACCAGAGAGAGATACAGGATGCCCAAACCCCATGGTGATGGGCTGGAGGGGACACTTGTCATGGAGGGAAGTGATGACATGCACAGAAGCAACATCAGGCACACGCCTGGAGGGTGCACCCAGCTTCCCCCAGGAGAGAGGCTGGAGGAGCAGCATTCCCATTTCTCGGGACCCCCAAGGCCTGGGAAGTGTGAAGGACTCACCCTGCTGGCTGTGCCTCTGGGCGTACACCACCACCACTGCGGCGAGCACCACGCAGCAGGCTGACGGGACAGGGTTAGCCATCTGTGGAAGCAAACACAGGGAGGAGCAGTCAGGGTTAGCCCCCAGTGCTGAGAGCCCCCAGCGATGGGACTACAAGGAGATGACTGTAAAACCAACTCCATCGCAGCCAAGGGGAAATTCACTGCAAAACGAGGCATTTTGCTGGCGCACGCTTCATCCCTTGATAGCCTGCGGCTCTTTCCACGGGAGGTGCCTGGAGGTGATATGCTTTGCACAAATGTTCTATCTTCCCCATCCCATTTTCGACATTTTCCTTAGGAAAGCCAGCCTCTGGTGCTGGGCTCTCCTTGGCAGATGCGGCATCATCCTAGGAGCCAGCACTGCCTGCAAGTGGGCTGCAGAGCGGTTTTGAGGAGATGGGAGCACACCCAGGTAGTTCACAGCAGCAGCTGGTGCTCAGGAAGTGCAAGATGCAGATCTCAGCACAGACCTCAGCCTCAGCCACCTGCCATCAATATCTTGATGGGCCCCAGTTGTCCCCCATCTCTCCGGGCCGCAAGAGGGGAAGAGGCTACTCCATCCTGGTGAGCTGTGCCGTGTCCCAGGGGATGCTGTGGTGCAGGGAGGTGTGGAGTGGGAGACAACTAAGAAAGCAGGTGATGAAGACATCCTGAAGACATTATCCCTGTACCAAAAAGCCCCTCTAAGGGTGGACAAATGGCAGCAACAACTACAAGGATACCCTCCACAGCCCTGCCAGGCTGGAGATGCCCAAGCTCTCGTTTTCTTGCAGCCAGGGCTGGTAGAGGAGACCAGAGCCAAGAGGGAGTTGCTGGGGACAGCAGTGGGGATGCCGGCCCACCCACCAGGAGGTAAACAGCACCATGCATGAAAAGCAAATTGCACCTTCAAAACCATTTAAACCTCTCTAATCTCCAGTGCAGTATCGGTAACGTGCCCAGGATTGCCTTTTAATCCAGAACATGAGTATGGGCTCATTAGCCAGATGGCATCCATTTAAACCTAAATAAAGGGGGAGCTCTATTGGTGAGAGAAAAAAAATCCAGCAAAACATATTCCATTATCCAACACGACTGTTGCAGGTGCCCAGATGGCCTCTGGTTCACAGCAAGCCTTCGCAGGGCTGGAGGGGAAGGCAAGAGCTGCTGGGTGGGATATGATGAGCAGGTTTTGGGGTGCAGCTGCACCAGCCTGATCTCAAATGCCTTTCAGGGGCAGGGATGCTGGGGGAGATAGTGGGTCTGAAGAGGACGGGCCTGGAGATGGACAGAGAAGGGACCCACGGCCTTCACCACTGATTTTTGGGTGCTGGGTTTGGGCTTGAAGGCTGGCAGCAAGAGCCATTCCCAGTGTGCTGGAGCTCCACAGCAGGGACACACAAGCCCCAGACCCCACTGCCAGCCCTCACCGGTCACCTTGAGCAAATCACTCTAACTGCCTCCCCTGTGCCTCAGTTTCCCCATCTGTAAAACAGAGATAATGAAGGTGACCTTCCTCTGAAAGCTCTGGGCGAGGAGAGCTAAGTGCTAATTACAACATCCTTATCACTCGCTCTTCCTCTTCCCTCCTGCTTCTCTTGTGCCTCCTCTCCACTGCCTTTTCCATGTGTCCCCTCTGTGCCTGCAGCATGGCTCCCCAGCTGTCACCCCACCTGTGCTCCAGCTGCCATCACAAGTGGCAGCTTGGGGAGTGAGTGATAGCTGGAACCTGAGGCAGGTGGCAATGCCACATCCCAGAGCACTGCTGGCATGTGGAAGCCTGAGCAGCTTGGAAACCACCCGCAAACCAGGAGCCAACTCTCCCTATTTACTCCCAAATTTACTTTCCACTGAATATTCCCTTCCTATAGCTCTGAAAGTTGATGGGTGGCAGCAGGAATTGAAGCAGGCAAGGAAATGGGGGCCAGAGCCTCCCTTCACCACAGTCCAGATATCCCCAGCTAGTGCAGCCACCCCATTTCTGGGGATGCTGGCAATGGCAGGAGGCAGGGCAGGACCCCCCAGCAACCCGACTGCTCTTTGAAAACTGCGAGATCTCCTTCATGTAGCCTTCAGCTTGCCTCAGTGCAAATATCATCACCAGCCCTCATGCTCTACCTCCCGGCCCTGCCAGGAAGCAAAGCCACCTGCTGCCCTCCCCCTGCTGCTCCTCCCTCATCTCATCAGCTCTTAAAATAATTGCTGCTGCTCCTGCCCATGTGCCTGGGCCAGCATCAAAACAGACACAGTTATGTGGCAAGGAATGGTTCCTGTCCTGAAGCATTTATAGTCTCAAGGGACACAAGTGGAGTAGGAGAGAGCAGAGGGACCCAGATAAGATCCCTGGGGATTCTGTGTCATGGCCAGGACACAGACAGAGGCTTCCAGTGACAGCACAGAGAATTCACCACTCGGCTGCTCTCACCCTGGAAAACCTCATTTCTTCTTAGAGATGAGCCCTGTGACCAGGCAGGAGTGGAGCTATTTTAGTACAAAAAATCTAGCCAGAAAACCAACTTTTTCTCACTTGAATTGCAATTTTCCATGCAGTGTTTGCTTTGTTTGACTGTTTTGCCCAAAGCCATGTTGTTTTTTTTCCCCAAGCACATAACAAAACCTTCGCAATTTCTGCAGATGCTTCTAATGCAAATTTCTGTTGCTGTATTTGCTCACTTAACTATTTCTCTAGCAAAAGCCAGCACCCCAGCATTCGGGTGCACAGGCCGGTGAGCAGCAGCTCACCAGGTGTGCAGATTCCTGAGTTATGTCCCGTGCCAGCAGGGAGCTGCTTACATGTGGTGGAGGGGAACGACATTCATTACGTGGCAAAGCCAGCAGTAGGAAACTCAGTCTTCTGCGCAAAAGGTAGATTTTTCCCCTGTAATGAATCATTTCTTGGAGGTGGAGAGGAAAGACGAGCCTGGGCAGGAGGAAAGGGGGAGAGGGAACATATGAAGTGGTGGACCAGCAGCTCTGGAGCCATCTTCCCTGTCCCCAGCTTCCTGTTTGGGGAGAGAGCAAAGGGTTGATCTCTCCCTGCCTCGTCCTCTACACCAAGAGCAGTGAGGGCATCAGTCATGGTCACTCTGAGCAGAAGACAACTCAACATAGACACGAGTAAGGTCCACTCCAGCAGCTCTCAGCCTAAACCAAACATGTTTCCAGTCATGTGTTGCCTGAGGTGGATCGGGACTGAATCAGGACTGATCAGGGGCACAGCGATGCAACATTAGCTGTTGTGGTGTGATGGGGTGAGGACAGCCCCATGGGGGCACAGCAGGAATGAAGGGGATTGTGTATCCAGGCAAAAAGTAGGATGACACTTTCTGCTGAACAGTCCCAGCGTCCTCTTTTGAGCAGGCAAAGGCATGGATCCATTCCAGCTCTCACCTGCCACAGGCTGCTCTCAGCAATGATAAATAAATAAAACCTCATTCTAGAAATGTGTGGCTGTCACAAAAGAAAAGTGGTAGATTCAAAACCTAGTGTTTCCATGACAGTCTTCCGTCAGGCAATTCCCCACCAGGTGCTGTTATGGGGTCTGGCTCTGAAGTGGTGAACTGGGGGAAAACAAACTCTGTTCAGTCGCTTCCCTCCCCTGCAGCCTTGCCCAGAGCATTCCAAAGGCGCTCTGCAGCACCTCTCCTGCAGGCGCCCGAGGCAGGCACCACGCTGTGACTGCTCTGCCCACAGCGACTGTCCGTGCTGTGGCACAACCTCTCCTGCAGACACGGGCTGTGGATGGACACCTGTGCTGCAGACACCGTCTGTTGCTGCTACAGCTCGCCTGTACTGCAGACACCCACTGCACATGCTGGGGTACACCTGCACGGCAGATGCCGAGCGTAGGTGGTACTGCACACCTGTGCCCCAGGCTCTGGCTATAAGGTGGAACCGAACACCTGGAGTGCAGATGCTGACCGCAGGCACTGCAGCCCACCTATCCTGCAGGACAGGTCACAGTCTGCCTCTCCCTGAGGTGTGGTACTGCGCCTGTAGAGCAGATGCCGACTGCAGCCATTACAGCACCCCTGCACTCACAGCAGGCACCTCCTGGGCCCCAGCGTTACCGAAGGAGAAACAACACCCTTACCAAAGCCACTCTCGATTCCTAAGCCTAGGCCTTTGCCAGAGATCCCAGCACAGCTCCCCCCAGCCCTGGGGATCCAGGGTGCGTCCCATGGGATGTCATCCCTCCCCAAGGGCAGGGGGTGATGCTGTGAAGCACTGCAGCGGGCAGGACACCCTCCAGCCCCGGGTTCCCAGGGGTTGCACCACTTGTGGGCAGCAGTGCTTGGGTACCCAAAAGCACTGAGAGCTGTCTCCTCCTTTCAGATCATCTCTGGCAGCAAGGCGAGAGAAAGGAGAGAAAAAAATAGTTGTCACTTAATGTCAGACACTTGCTAACAGCCCTAAAACCTTCCGGCCTTACAGTGCCCTGTCAGCACTAAACTCCTCTTCGCTGCCTAAGAGGAAGAGAGAAAAGAGGGACTTCATCATCTCCTTCATACCTGCTATCAGAAAGCCTTATCTGCAGAGACAGAATGCCCAGTGCTTGAAAAGTTTTCTTAAATCTAATTTAAACCCCCACTGTCAATAGAGCAATTAGCACTGCCCCCCTGGACCATGAGTGCCACAGGGATGACTGGGGCCAGCTGAAGTTAATTCACTCCTGGCTGTCATGGACCATGACTTTCCTCCCTCCACCTCCTCCCTTTCTGGTAATGAAGAGGAGACCCCAAGGAAAAGGAAATCCTGGAGGAAGGAGTACCCCACAGCACAGCTCCTTCATCACTGAACCTCTGCCAGCCCAGCGAGCACTGCTGGACCCCTGGGTGGCTGCACAGACCCTCCTGCCCTTGTGGTGTAAAAGATGGACAAATGGTGGAAGGATGATCCTCACAAAACATCCCAGCTGCTTTGGTTGAAGGTGTGCCTCTGGAGGCAGCTGTGGACTTGCAGAGCTCTTGGCTCCAACACACCTGCTGAAGGTTGCTCCATCTACCCTGGATGCCACTGGCAGGGTGTCTCAGTGTGAAAAGCAATGACCAAAGCTGCTCTCCATATCCATGGGGCTGAAGAAAGCAGCTCCTGGGGAGGGAGCATCAGCCCAGATGAAATCAGAGCTACTTTGCGGGGCGTACGGCACAGTTTAGGAGCTCCAGGGGTAGCTGGGATGGTCCAGGGAGGAACAACCCATGAAAAGGCTCAGGCTGTTTGACAATCTGCCAAACTGGCAAGTTGGCACCCAGGACAGGTAACTCCCTGCTTCTGTGGACCACGGCAACATGCTCCCACTGGGACAGGCGGCCGTGGAAAGACCAGCAGGGCCCTGAGAGTCCCAGGAGCAAGGTTCTCACCCTGCAGCTGCAGGGACTGGGGGATTCCTGCTCCAGGAGCAAGGTGGGGTCCTCTCCTCTCCAACCACACCTTGCAGCTCTTCAAACTGGTGCCCTAAAGCACCAGGACAGCGCAGTGCACCCCTGTCCCTGGCAGGACAAGGGACATACCGGGGTGCTACAATCCCCCTGTGGCCCGAGGACAGGCAGGAGCACAATGTCAGGAGAGCACGGGACAGGTACAGTCGATGGGAACCTCTCCAGTGACCCTGCCCAGCAACAGCCCCCGGTGCCACGTCCATTGTGGGGCAATGCTGCTGCCCGTTCCCTGTTCCCTCTTGGAGCCTTGAAGGGGGCATGTTTCCCACAGCCCATACCCGTCCTCACAACTCCCACCATGTCAACCAGTTTTTCTGCAAGTGGAGGGCAGCAGTCCAAGACCAGCCATCTGCTCCAGCAGTGATAAAAGCCAACACAAGGAGCAGCATACTAATAAAGCATTGCGCGTCCTCAACACTGGCACAGCAGGGCAGGAGGGAGTTTGAATCCCCGTGGCAGAGGAGGAACATTGTCCCAGGACTATTCCTCAGGGACACCAGTGCCACCTGCACAGGAAGCTCAGCTGAATTGCCATGCCCAAGCCCCACTCCTCCACAGCCCACAACCACACCCAGGCAGCCTCTGAGATGCAGGAAAGCTCGGACCAACAATGGGAAATGTAATTTTCCCTCTCTTTTTACTCAACTTTCCTCTGCACTGAGCATTTCCTGGCTCCCTGCAGAGAGAGATTGCAGGAATCAATCGTATCTTCGCTTCTATTAAAGAACTGCCAGAACCAGTGCTTTTTATCCGGAGCCTGTGTTAAAATGAGGTCCTGAGCAGTGTTTTTCCATATATGGTGCCATGTCAGGGACAGACAGAAGAGATCAGACAGAGAAGGGAGAGAGACTGGAGATGGGTGATGCTTGTGGTTCAGGTGCTTCCCAGTGCTCCTCTCTGGAAGCTGGAGAAATCACCTAAGATGGGTGTATTTGGGAGCAGATCCTGCTCATTCTGAGTCTCCAGGCTGTGGTTACTGTGGGATGGAGCTCTTGGTGCCACGCTGATTTTCGGCACTTCGATTCCCAGCCTCCACCCACAAAAACAGAATATTATTGATGAGGAACAAAACCAAAACAACCCCACAAAATCAAACCCAAACTCCTATACAGTGAGCAAACAACCCCAAATACTTTAGGAAGGTCCTGCTGTCTCCTGCCAGGTTCAGTTTGTGCTTTCCAGGCAACTGCTGGCAACATTTCTTACTTTCATCTGCAAGGCTGCATTGCCCTTCAGTCCCCCTAAGATTTTGCTCACAACCCTGCTTTCTGCCTCGGGGAGACTCTGTAGTGAGGCTGCTTTATGAAATGCCCAACTTCCCTTCAGATGCAAAGCTTCAGGGCAGAGAAAAGCATCCTAGTGTTAAAATCTGGACTGTGTCATCCTGAGCAAAACAAAGAGGAAAAGGAGAAGAGACAAGGCTTGTCCAGACTTCTTCTATCAGCTGGATGCCCACAACACAGCAGACATGGCATAGAGGAGCATGAAGTTTCCCACGGTCACTGCTAGGAGGGATTTTGGGGCATGTCTGTCCATAGCAGCTATAGCAACCCCCTCAGCAGCACCCGCAGACACAGGTTCCACAAGGCTTTGCTTGAAACACGAAGACTGCATCTCTTACTAGCCCAGTCTTGCTCCTCTGGAGGTCTGTGCTCTGCAGTGCCCAGGCAAGGGGCTGGACACAGTGTGGGCACCATGTCTGAGCTCACTGGCACTGGGGTTACTTGCGGTGAAGAGCACGGCACTGCTGTGGAAGCACAGGGGCAAGCAGGGCAAAACTGCCAGCTGCCACCCAACCCAGCTGCTGGCACCCTGCAGGACTCCTTTCCTCCAGCGCAGGCGGGACCATGCTTGCTTGGCCCCAGTAAACCTCCTGGTGGTGATGCCCCCAAGCCAGGGAGAGCTACAGCTCGTTCCTGAATCAACACAGGTATGCAAGGACTGAGGCCACAGCATTGCTGCTCAAAAAGCAGGGCAGGTTTGCTTTTTGCCAGCATGCTGAGACAGAGCTAGAGGAGGATGAGGGCCTGAAGTTGTGTTGCAGGGGCTCAGGGACATGAGCAGGACCAGAGCGAGGAGCGCTGGAGGAGACCTTGGCGGATGTCTTGCCCAGTGAGGGAAGAAGAGGGAAGGGCTTAGCAGCACTGGGAGAGTAAGTGATGGAACACCCAGTTGTGCAGAGCTTCTCAGGCATTTTAATTTTAGCTTGGCTTTTTGTTTGGGCTTTCTTTTTTTTTCAAGTTGTTGGCACAAAGGAAGCCACTCCAGTGACTCTGATGCCGCCTCCCCAGAGACGCCTCAGGATCATGGAATCACAAAATCAATAATTTAGGTTGGACAAAAACCTCATCGAGTCCAACAGTAAACCTAACACTGCCAAGTCCACCACTAAGCCCCGTTCCTAAGTGCCATATTTACATGTCTTTTAAATACCTCCAGGGACGGTGACTATGGCTTGTGTTGCTTTTTTTCATCTCTCCCCCATGCCTGCAGAACAAGTTGGCAGGAGGATGGGGTAGGCAGGAGCCAGGCAGCTTCCAAGGCCCAGGGAGAGCAGCAAACACTGTCGGAGGCAGACAGGGGCTCAGGATGCTGGGAACTGTGTGCTCCCCATGAGTCCCTGCTTGCTGTCCTTCCCTGTCCACATTCCACAGGAGCTGCTGGTGTCCCCACTGCCTCTAATGCCTTCAGACCACCAACTACCCTGGGGTCACTGGCCCACAAGCTGCTCTGGGGACACAAGCCACTGCAGGCAGCCAGGACAGATGTGACAGCAAGGACAAGTGTCCTCCACCTGCATATGGGCTGCCCCCTGCCTCCCTCCTCACTGCAAGAGTGCTGCTCAAAACCTGGGCAGGAAAAAGCAGACTAGAGAGAAGTGCAGACAGAGGGGGTTTGGTGGTCACTGATCCACCCAGTTCCATCACCCCACTCACCCCATGTGGTTCCACAGGTGCCCAGCATGTCCCGTGCAGCCTTCTGGGGTCTGTGTCCATAAGTCACAGACGCATCCCAGTTTTGGAAGTGGGCAACTGAGGAGGAAGAACTGAGGCATGTGGGTTCTCTGTAATACCCTGATGACGAGTGGAAAGAGTGGCATTGAAGGGCAGAACTAATCCCACCCTTCGGTGAGAGCAGCCCATGTTGTGTCCAGTGACGCTGGAAGGGGCTTTCTGCTGCCAGCAGCCTCTTTGGTAGGCTCAGGGGTCTGCCCCAGAACTGAGCCTAAGGCTGGCAGTGGGACTGGGGCAATGTGCCTGCCCTCTTCTGCTTGCAAACGCCCTCCTGGGAAAGCAGAGGCTACAAACTGACCTCTTTTTGCTCTGACCCCCCAAATGGCCCTACTCACAGGCCAAGCCTCATCACGTGGCAGCAGCTGTCTTGGCACCACTGCTGCCTCAGTTTGCAGCAGGACCTCACTGGCCCCTGCCTCCTTGTCCCCTCTCAGCTTGGCACTGCCTGGGTGCAGCTGGTGGAAGGGGAAAAGCAGTCATGAGAGGCAGAAGCAGCACTGCTGAAATGGGCTGGGGGCACCCCAAAGCCCCAGGCTGGCGCTCCTCCCCTGGCCTCCAACTGGTGCCTCTTTGAGGGGCTCTGACTGCCAGAGCCTGGAGGCAGCAGAGCTTGTGGGGTGAGACCAAAGGGCCGCTGAGGATCCCTCTGAAAACCCCTGAGGATCCTTGACTTCCCCGGGATCCTGCCCCAGACCTTGCAGACGGTGTTTGCTGAGGGTGAGCAGAGGATGAGGAGGGAGAAATGGAGTCGGCCGGAGCCAGCTGTGCTGAAATAAAAGTCAAGAAAGCATCTCGCCCAAAACTGCAGGAAAGTTTAATTATCAAGGACAAAACACCATCTGTCTGTGCAGACTGTGACCCCCTGCTGCCCCCAGGCTTTAACAGCTCTTAAATTAACATGTTTGTTAGGGGGTATTCCCTGTCTGACATCAGGGAAGCAGTTCCCGTGGGGCAGAGAGGAGGATGGAGTGGCTGTGCACTGAGACCCGTGCTGGTGCTGGGCTTGGCGGTGATGGGGAAACAAAACACCCTTTTGGAAAAGAGGATTCCTTCCAAGCATGGCTCTGGCAAGCCCAGCATCGCTGTGTGTTGCCACTGGCAGGTGAGGCACGGTGTGAAACTGTATTTGGGTCTCAGCCTCTTTCCAAAAAACCAAAGCCAAGAAGATGTATGCTTGGAGGAAGATTTTGCCATGTAAAGCCAGCGGAAATAAATGAATACTCAATAAAGAGGAGGTTGGAATGAAATCCAATTTGTTTTCAGCCCTGCAAGGGAAGGAAGATGCATACACTGGTACCAAGCCCCAGAACTGATTTAGGGGTGTCAAACCGTGCAGTTCTTCTCTTTATTTTTTTCTTTCCTGTGCTTTATGGGATACAGCATCCAAGGTGGACATACCATCACATTCCTACCTACCTACACTGAAAGCAGTCTGAAGCCAACCTGGCCATATAGGAGAAAAACAACTCAGCTGGGAGAGGTCCCACTTTACAAGATCCCAGAAGCCTTCTTCTCCATACTGCTGCCAATATTCCTGCAGCAAGACACTTTTTCCACTAGTAAACTCTCAAAGCCAAACGCTAAACATGAATGCATTGGCCTCTGGGATCTGCCATGAAGACTCACATCCAAGGAGCACAGATCCAGGCCTGTGTTCATCCTAGGGCAATTCTAGGGGCTGTGGGTCTGGAGGTGGTCAAGCTACCAGACTCTAGGAGTAAGTGGGCGAGTGCTTGATACTCCTCCTGCTTGGCCCATGTCTTTTTGCACCATCACCCTGCCCCACCAGCCAGGCTCTCACCACACTCTCAGGGCTCTCCTGTCCTTCCAGGCCACAGAAGCAGCGCCCATCTCCCTTTTATGCCCGTGTCAGGTCAGCCCCTGTCCAACTCTGCACCACGTTCATATGCCTTACAACTATCAGGACTTTTTGATACTGTGCTCAAGACAAGTGCCAGCATCAAGTCTCATCCTGTGCATCTGCCTCTCCTCAGGCTCCCTCTCCCTCCAGCAACTGCCCCATCTCTTCCACCCCTAAAATCACACCATGGCTTTGCTCCGTCTCACCTTTGCAGGCAAAGCAGCAAGTGTATGAAGGACAGCCCTTGCAATGCCAAATTTCACTTGGAAATCCCTTTGCCTAACTGCACCCCAGTGATCTCCATCCCAGGAGGCTGGTGTGCTTCAAACCTCCTCCCTGGAGCCTGCACTCACTCCTCCCCTCTCTCAGGGGCCAGGCAGCAGGCAGGAACCAGGGTGCCACCCCTGCCTGGCCGGCTGCCTTCCACCAGTCATGGCAGGGCAGATGTGAACCACGTGTGCCTTTTGTCTCAGGACCCTTCCTGCAAGCTCCAGCACTGAAGGAAGAGAAAACCATCAGCCAAGAGCAGCCATGGAATCCCCAGCGGCCTCCAGCCCCCTCCCAGTCTCTGGCTCCACTCCATCCACTGGGGCAAGACTCAGTTAAGGGGCGGGCTTGTTTTTTAATTAGAAAATATTCATCAGCATTTAAAAATAAAATAATAAAAAAGTGTCAACCAGCTGGGGCCGTGAAAGCTGGGGCGTTTTTGGCTCCTGACCAAGCACTTTGATAGAAAGGCTTTTTGGAAAATGCCGTAGAAAACATTTAATTTCTCCCAAGGCCTGCATATGGGGCTCATCACTTGCACATATTGCACAGGAATATGCATGTGTGCTGGCCTCCTGCTACAGGATGACGAGGGTTCGCCGGTGCAGCATGCAAAAGGGGCTCCTTCCCTTCATTTTTTTTTTCCCCCCCCTTTGGAAGAGGAAAGCACAGTATTTCACTTTCAATCCCCGAATATTTGTCAATGGCAGAACAAAAGAAAAACTGAGCCAGAGTCAGGTCTGCTTGTACTCATCAGCTCGCTGCGCTCACCACAGGGTAGAGCCACAGATGAGCAGCAAATGCAGGGAAACAGATTTCTGCCCCTGGTTTTGCTGCTTTCCGGTTGCTTGAGCCCATTCTGATGCTGCCTGGATGGAGAGTGGGAGCCTGACTTCCACTTCCCTGGCACAGGAAGAGGTTTCAGTTCACATCCCAGCTCTCCACTCCAGGGACGTGGAGCTGGCTCATCGTGGACTTGCCACTGGATATATCCATTAGCTAATGCCCTTCTAACTCAGGAGGACTGAAAATACTCCACTGTGGCCGCAGAGCAGAGCCTGACCCAGCAAGAGGATGACTGCCATGGCTTGGGCCCTCATCTCCCCCCAGTGCTGCTGGCTCCCTCCCTTTCACCCTCACCTTCTGTCTCAGCAGCACTTCCTTTTCTGCAACAAGCCAACAAGCTCGTCTGGAAGGAACCAACCTCACACCAAGCATCTTCTCGCCCTCTCACTGGCATGCTCACCTCCAGCAAACACTCCCTTCCTCCCCTCGAGCCCCACTCTTTCTGCCTCTGCCTCCTGCTCTGCAGCCTGCCTGGACCGCCCAACCTTCTTTAACCTTTCCTGAAGCATTTGTGCTCCCTTTCCCCAGCTCTGGCTGCACCCCTCATCCCCATCAAGCTGCTCTCTACAGCTCCAGCACCTGCCAGCACAGAGTGTACCAGCCTCGCTGGAGCAATTCTGACTGGCCCCAAAAAAAGCTTCTTCCTGGCAGAAAAAACTCATAGCACTAATTAGGAGAAACCCTGGGCAAGGAAAGGGGGTAGGAAAAGAAACCATCTGATCCCACTGTCTCTGTGGAAGTGAAGTCGAAGACAGCTCGGGAAGAGGGCACAGCTCCTGCTGGGGTTGCAGAGGAGCCTCTGAGCAGAGCAGCACCTTTGTGCGGGGCTCAAACTGTAGTTCTTACAGACACTGGTGAAAAGTACTAATAAAAAATCTACTGAATCTTTGAAACAGGAATCATGCTAAATAAGTGTGCACACTAGCATGCACACACACACAGACTTTATTAATTTTCATATTTTTTGGCAACCTTTCCCAGCTGGAGGTGAAATTTGATGCCAAGTGTATGCCTAGGCAGGGTCTGCAAGATCCACTATGGAAAAAGAAAATGGAAAAAAACCAAAGTCCGTAAACCACATCTGGAGCACTGTGCCCAGTTTTGGGGCTCTGGTACAAGATTGGCAAAGCTGACCTCCAGCAAGTCCATGAAGGGTGGTGATGAGGCTGAGGCACATGGGGATGAGGACAGGTTGAGGAAACAGGGCTTGTGCATCCTGCAAAGTGATGGTTTTGGAGAGATCGAACAGCAACCTGACAGCACCTACTTAGAGATTACTGAGATGATGGAGACAGGCTGTTTCCTCCACGGTGGGAAGATGAGAGACAACAGGCATGAGCTGCAAGAGCTGCAACAGGAGAGGTTCAGGCTTGCTATAAGGAAGGCATAGTCTCATGACAGTCACCTGCTGGAAGATGAACCCAGACAGGTTGTAGGACCTAAGCCTGGAGGTTTTCAAAACCCAAATAGGCAAAGTAAACTGGTCCACACTCAGTATTCTCCCTGCCTGGGGCAGGATTCTGGACTAGAGACTTCCCAGGCCATTTCTTATGTGGTTGGATGGACAAACACGCCATTGCCAAGAAAAATTAAATATGAAGTCCCCCACAAATTCTGAGGGGGATGGCCCTGCTCAGTGCTCCTTTCAAACATACTGGAAAGCAAAATCCGGGTGAACACATCCGACGAGCTCTGCCCGGAGCAGGATGTAGACCATGGAGATGAACAGACCGCGGGACTGCAATGTGTCAGGGCCAGATCCTGTGCTCAGCTCAACCCCACTGATGAAGCGGAGACCGAGGAGGTGGCTGGCTGTCCCTTTTCCAAACTTCCTTCTGCAGGGACCGCCTCGCATGACACCAGTAAGTGATTAACGAGCGGCCAAGCCCGTCAGCACGCAGCCTGCGTGCATGGGCGCTTTGCATGTGTGCGCACCGCTCCCCGGGACTTGGCGGGGAGGGGAGCTGGGGAGAAGAGCGCTGACAAGCAGATGATTAATTGAAATGCAAGCGGGAGGAAAAGCAATGTCCGCTAAAACTATCAGGCGTCGCGAGCATGGGAAAGGAACTCGGAGACGCCGTCTCCATCTCTGCTCCGCACGCATGGCGCCTCCCAGATCCAAGCTGCTTGCCAGTCCTTTTCCTGGCTTCTATTTTTGCAGGTGCAATTTCATATTTGAAAATAACCATGCTGCACACGCAGATACATATATATATATGTATTTTTTTTTCCTCGCCGTCCCCCCGGCTCATTGCACACGGAAACGGCAGCGATGGGAGAGCAAACCTCCCAGTCTGCAGCGCACGGCAGCAATTAGGCATCCAAGTGCTCGTTACCCCACGCCTCGGGGTGAAGGCGCCCACAGCCCAGCCTCTTCACACTGTCTGCGCCTTCCAAGTGGTGCAGGCTCAAAAATACACTCACAAAGTAACCAGCTTACGCTAAAATAATAAGAAAAAAAAAAGAAGTAAAGAATGAAATAAAAGAGTCTGAAAGCTCATGTCTGGCTCAGCTCCGAACTGTTGCTCAGAGTCCATAAATTATATCCTAGTGTTGGAGCTGGCGTGACTGCACTATCGGCAAAAAGGGCGAGAAAGCTTCTGTTCCTCATCTGACACAAAAAGGCTCAGCTTGGATCACCAAATAAATAGAGTGGAGATGTAATGTGGTACATGCTGTTCCCCTGAACCATGGCTGGGAAAAGCATAGAACGAGAAAGCAACAGGAAAGGGATATCCTAGGGGGAGGTTTGAAGGGGCAGTGAAGAGATTTTGTTATGGCCAAGGTCAAGGGCAGCACCCTGGAAATACCCTGCGTCCAGCTCCTTCTCTGAGGAGGAGGACCAAAGAGAAGACTGAAAGGTCTTTCTGTAGAAAGGAGAGGATCCTGACCTTCAAAGTTTTGGGTTGGAAAATCAGGGATGTGAACTTGCTGATGGCTTCTTGATATAACCATAGTGCAGATGACAAACACCAGATCCTTGTCTGAGTGAGCACCGAGCAAGCGAGTCTCTACCTAAAACAAGACCTGAATGTCGGCTGCTGGAGCATGGTTATTACCAGGTTTTGCTTGGCAAGCTGATCCCCAGCCAAGACAAAACTGGCTTGAGAAATTAACTTGGTGAGCTGTTCAGAACTTTGCTGCTCAGGTAACCAGCAGACCTGTAGGCGACTGCACTGAAGGACTTCACAAACTGCTTGTACCATTGACATGGTTTAACAGACTGCTGTTTATGAGACAGAGCAGTATTTAAAAGACACATTTCTCTCAGAGCCGCACATAAAATTTGATAGCTAAATAGCTGTAAATGCTACTGAAGTCTGACAACTCAAAAAGGAATCAAGGGTCTGTCATGCGGAGTATCCGCCAATACACCCGGCCCCGCAGAGCCAGTGAGACTTCCAGTCTCATAAAATCTTTTTTATATTGGAAGTGAGAATTTGTGCAGCGCATATGAACTCTCTTTTATTGGGCTGGTGTGATGCTGAGAAAATGCAGTTAAAGTTGTACAAGTTCTCCTTGGAGCGCTATCAGGGCGCCTATAAATCAAAAGCTTTATCCTGGAATGGGTTTACTAAATAAACCTTCTTTAATTTGGGCTCGTGCTGAGCAGCAGGACCACAGCAGGAGTGGGTACCTCCCCTTGTCAGTGCCCGTTTGCACTGGTGGAGCAGGGACAGCCCTGAGTGAGAAGTCTCTGGCCCGTCTCCCAACTCTTGGAGCCAACTAGAGCATCCCAACCACGGAGCATCCTCCAGAGACTGGCACCATTCTCCTCACTCCTCTCTCATGGGAGTTTGACCCTCCCAAAACACCCGTGACCCCCCACAGTGCTCCCTCCTCACAGTCCCAGCCCAGCTGCTGCCCTGAAGCCTGTCCAGATCTCTATGCCTATGCAGCTGATTCACAGAGCTCCTGGGAGCATCCTGGGTTGGAAGGACCACAGACCCACCTTCAGCACCCAGTGGAAATGGAGAATTTCCGAACCTTCACAAAGGCCTGGACTGCTTTGGTTGGGGAGGAAGATTTGGGCCAGCTCCCTTATTCCCCAAAGACGCCTACAGCTGCATTAATTATTTCATCTTAGTCTGGCTTCCTCATTAAGCTAATCTAGACGGCCCATGGCTGAGTGACAGCAAGCCAGTCTGCAAGAGCCCAAGCCAGCAGTGCTGGAAACCATGCTGTCTTGATGTGATTTACGTGGACTAATGTTACACATATCTCAAACATGCAACCTTTAGAGGACCTGAGGCTGCCGTCTGGGAAGAGGAAAGCCCACGCAGAGCCGGCAGCGCAGCATCTGCACCAAGCCCGGGTATCAGCCTCTCACCTCACACTTAGCCAGCAGGGTCGAGCCTGACGGTGGGAGCAATTCCTTCACGGAATTCCTCCCTGAAGGCACAGGGAGTGGAAAGCCCCTGCACTGCTGCCAGTGGACCCAAGTGTGACACAAAACATCTGTGTCAAAGGAAGGGCTGGGAAGCACAGCTTCTCCAGCACCAGCCGCGAGACAGCCACTTCACCCCACTGATGTGGCTGAGAGTTCAGCTAATTCTGGCATCGGGCTCCCCTTGGGATGTCTGGCTTTTGTGGGCTCTAAGAATGATGCTTTGGGGCATTACGCAGATCCCCTTTTTCCAATACTGCCAAATCTGAGGCTTTTGTGTGAATCCACTGTATTTTGCCGCCTCTGCAAACAAGTGTACAGAAATCCAAGACTTCAGCCCCTTGGAATCCTCCAGGGAAAATTCAAAGCAATGAAGAAATATGAGTTGTTTTTCCATGAACCTATTGAAAAAAGGAAAAAAAAACCACCCTGAAAAAACCCACATTACTTTTCAGCCCAGTTTTGCCAGCAGTACAGGTCTTTTTCCCACAGTCTAAGGAATCAACACATTTTCAAATCACTCCTGCTTATGGTATTGAATATCAGAAAAAGATTGTCTTTCATTCAGCAGCTGCTTTGGGAAACTGAGAGAAAAGGCAAGCAGCCTAAACTTAGCAAAACACAAAGAAAGGCTCCGATGCAGTTAAAAACTAGTCACAGGGACTGGAAGAGGAAAGAAGGGGTCTGCAAGGGCTGCATGCGAGTGTTTCGGGGTTGCAGCATCCTTCCACAGCCCAAATCCTTTATGGTAGCTTCTCAGCACTGCTCCACTCCTACAGCTCCTTGGAAAAACACAGGGACACGTCCTAATTTCCCCAGGAAAATCAGCAGTTACCTCCTGATTTCCAGCCCTTCAGCCTTTCTGACACATAAATGCATGTCTGTTCTGCTGGTGGGGAGTGGGCAGCTCCAAAAATAAACCAAGCAGCTCGGTGCATTAAGAGGAAACCCAAGAGATGGAATAGCAATAGGGGATGGAGGATTTGCTGAAATAAGTTTGCCCTGAAGCACTGGAAGGAGACAAGCCTCGGTTTCCTACAGGCTCGTGCTATTTAATCCCCCTACGCCCCCAGCAATAGCTCCAACCTCCTCCTGTGAGTTCTGTGTTCCCTGTCTCATCCATAGGGATGGGACCAAAACCTCAGAGCTTTCCTGAAGTAAGGGCACGGGTCTGGGTGCTGACCCCAGTGGCTTTCTCAGTCTGTCAGGCCTGGGTGCCATCAGCCAGCAGGACAGCGAGCCTTCACCGGAGAAGGCTGAAAGTCCAGCAGTCACAAGAAGGAGACCTAAGGGAAGAGAGATGAGGAAGCCAAACTTGGCAGGTATCAGCACTCAAGCTGGGTCATACAGCACATCAACCGTGGCTGGACATCCCCAACAATACCCTCGGGCAAGGGATCAGAGCCAGGCACTGTGTCCCCATCCTAGCCGACCCCTGGTTCCCACCTGGCCCTCACAGAGACACAGAAAAGTCTTAATGCCACCAGGTAAGCAAAGAGCAATGACCGCCAGGCTTCTAACAAAGACAAACTGCCTCTCTCCTTCCTCCCAGATTGCAAGCAGATGTGTGCTTAAATTACCTGCTGCTGACTGTGGCGCTCAGCGAAGCGCCGTGGTCTAGGAGCAGAACGAAGAAAAAATGTGTGAATCGAGGGAAGGGAGGATTAGGAAGAATTCAGCTGGCTCTGGAAGGGCAAAGCGTTGTCATTGCAGGAAACAAATGGAACTTCCATTGCAAAACAAGCATTCATGGCACAAGTGAAACCCTCACGTCGCCGGAGTCAGTGACAAAATTAAGAAAGTTTGGGGAAAGGCTGCAGGACTGCATCTGGGCTTCCCAAAGGGAATCGCTCGCAGCCCACAGCATGCTACAGGAACAGCCCTGCCTGTGTTACATGGCTGTGGCTTCCTCTTCCAAAGAAACTCTTGAGGCCTGTGTACCCAGCTGCCTGGGGACAACCTGGCTCTAGACTGCTTGACACTGATCCTGCTGGTGTTGGCTCCTGTAAAGGTCTTCATCCCATTTCTTGAGTCTCCCCAGTGATGCCATGGGAGTGCCCATGAAGCTCCTGTGCCCAGGAGGGCAAACACACCCGGGGCGCATCTTGGAGGGGCTAAGGACAATGCTAATAGAGAAAAGGCCTGGAGATGTACGCCCATCATGCTGGTCCTCTGTGATGCACAAGGAAAATGGGCTCTGCAACAGCTCTGCCCCTACTCAGAGCCTGCCTGCACTCGTATCAGTGACAACTATACCCTCATGGGATGCTGCCCAAAGCCTGCAGTTTCAGGGCGCATCATTGCACCAAAAGCAAGACTCCAAGCAATGCCTCCTTAGAGAGCTGGGATGTGGGTGCAGGCCAGGAGAGCCCTGACGCTGTGCTTCTTCTGTGAGGGCAGCAGGTTGCTGCAAGGATCCACAGCCTTTAGAGGAGCATCCAAGGAGACGCTCCATCTCCCAGCAGTGTCCTGCACGGCAAGACAGCATTCTGCAAACTGAGCCACAGAAATCAAGCCCAACCTGCTCCCCTTCCCCCTCGCTGCTCCTGGCTTGCTCTCTGCCGAGCCCTTGTGGGTCACACGTGGCGTCCCACTTCCCGGCACAGCTCCACCGGCTGGAGCAAAGAGCAGAGTCAGACCCAAATTGCAGATTAGTGCGTTGGGTTCATGCACGGGAAACAAAAGATCGGAAATCTCTGAAGTGCACAGCTGGAATCCACACCCCGACCATGTTTTTGTGAGATATCACGTACATTTTTAAAAGCTATCTAGAGAGGGTTCTGCTTTAAAACAGTCTGGCGGCTGCTGCACTGACACCACCTCCTGTCACACTGACCAGGACCTTCAACTGTTCCCTGTCCCCCACAGGCCATGCTCATCTGTAGCCTTTAGCCTTAGGTTATGAAACTATTCAAAGAAAGGATTAAATGTCCTCCTCTGCATTTGTTCAACACCAGCTGTGGAGGGAGGGTGGGAAAGGAAGGACATGTGACCCAGAAAAATCACTGCGGGATACTACCTGCCAACACCCTGAAATGGTGGTCCCCAGAAGCCCTGGGGTTTCTCTCTCCATCGTATGTATGGCCTCACAAGGTCACTGCACAGGGAATGCCCACGAGCAGCCACAGGATACTCACATGGCACCAGGAGGAACGTGGACTGCGGAAACACTCATCTCCCTCTCACACCACAGATGTGGTTCCTTCTCCTTTCAAAGCTCCTACAACAGCAACCATACAATGGGATGCTAAACTATGAGATCTTTCTTTGTCTTTTTCCATGTACCAGGCTACCAGGCTAAAAGTGATCCAAGGTAATATCAAATACCCTTGCAGGATGCTTAGGTTCTCTGTTCCTCAACACTGCTGATCTCCGAGAAGTCCTTCAGCATGCTGCAGGAGTCTGAGTGAGGGTTTAATTCCCCTTAGGGCTTTGTTTATTCCTTGTTGCCTCTTCTTCCCATCTCTCACTTTGTCTGAATTGCAAGCTGACCCCTCAGCTTAGCTCTTCAGGATGTTTGCTTCAATTTGACTCAGAACCTCTCATCTGTGAGCACTTTCTGCCTGCGTCGCCAGCCAGAAACGGCAGCCCTGCCTATGCCTGCTTCTTTCCAGGCCTCCTCTGCCCCAAAGCATCATCCATGATAATTCTGCAGCAAGCATTCCCTCCAGGAAAACATGGTTTGCTCCACTCAAGCTGACTGAGCTCAGTAAAGTAGCAGCTCCTCCATCCTCCCTGCCCCTTTGCTTGGTCAAGGAGGATTGATGCGAGACACAGCATTTCCAGTTAAAATAATTAGTTTAAAAGTCCAGCATGAAATCAAATTCCAACATGGTGACGTGCCACAACCAGCCTCCCGAAGAAGGGAATGCTTTGGGACCCTCTCTAGTGATTGTTTCTTAGGGACTGTAGAGAAGGTGCAATGTGCTGATGCCAGGATTCAGCCCCAACAGTGCTCTGTGCTCTCGCCATGATGGAGCATGGAGCAGGACATCACACTTCGTTTGGAAACACACCTCCCCATCCATACAATAAATAACAGAGCAGCAATACCCAGCAGTGCAGCCACAAGCTCACCCCAACAGGGGGAATAGCCAATCCAAGCCACGCTGGGACAGCAAAACTGAGAGTGAAATCCCCTTCCAGCGAACACAGGGCTGAGGATGAGATGCTGAAAGAACGTGAGTCGTTGAAGGAAGGCGCCTGCTTTTTCCAGCACACGTGTGGAGTTACTCTCACCTGAAATCAGTTTCTGGACAGCCAGCAAGCACATGCTGTTTCAAGTCAAATATGCCTCGGTTGCTGTCCCAGGCAGGGACTTATCTCAGGGTTTATTAATGGGGAAATCCTCTGCACTGACATGCTTGAAGCACTGGGGTGAGAGCAGTAAGGAAGGAGAATCAGCAACACCTGCTCCACGTGTCCCCAGGGAAATGATCAAAAAAAGGGCAAGACCATTGCCCACAGCCAGGGATGCCCAGAGTTCTCCGGACGGCTCCAAGCACCGGCTGCCCTCCCTCCCACACCTAGATGGGAAACCCATTAAACACTGCAAGCAATGAAGCCTCCGCTGCTCCTCCCTGGAGGCGTTTTCACGGTCAACTTGAGGAAATTGTTCCTGATATCCAGCCTAAATTTCCCTTTGTTGATTTTCAGTTGAGCAGCGGAAAGGTGGGAGCTTTAATGAGACAAGCGGGGCCGCTGGAGGGGAAGGAGCCGTCAGTTTGAGCAAGGCAATGCACAGAGCTGTGGTTTAAGTGAAACAGCTATTGCAAAAAGCCCAGAATCCTACAAACTTGGGATGGAAAATGTCTATTAACTTTCCCAGTGGACTAACATGAGATTGTTCCCCCATTTTCTAATGCTTCTCCCAGTCCAGCTATTTGATTGGGACCAGAGCTCTGCAAAAATATGAAGGGCTCGTTCATTTTTATTTTTTTTTTAAAGGAATTGCTGTACATGGAATAAAGTGTTGGACTTTATGGCCAGATTTTCTTGTTTCACCCAAGCGCAAAGCTTTGCCTGTTTTGCCTCCTCACACAACTTCTTCTGCCCTGCAAACCACCACCCCTCTCCACCCCGAACTCCTCTGGTGCATGAGTCAGAGGGCATAATGCGCACAGCAGAAAGTCACTACCAAACTGTGTCTGAAAATAAGAGCTTTTTGGGGTGAGAAACGCAATGCAAAACTGCAGACAACTGCTTTCTGGGACATGACTGCTGCTCAGCAAGGCACCTCATGTACTTCCTCCCAGGAACCCAGCATGATGTTGCACAGCAAACCAGCACTGGGAGAAGTTCAATGGATGGGAACCCAATGCCACCCCTCACTATTTTTTCCACCTCTAATTGAGGAAAAGGCTTTTCATCAGCCTGTAAGACACTGCAATGCTCACAGGAGCATGCCTGGGATGTACAGATGTGTGAGCAAAAGGTATGTAAAGGAACAATCGTGCAGCCAAGTGGGTTTGGCATGACATCTGTTGCTTCCAGCAATTGGGTCATCAGGACCTAAAAATCTAGCTTGAGAGATGTGATTCAGCAAGCAAAGGAACAATGGTTGGGTCCAGGAGCACCGGGCCCCTCTGCCTTACACACCTAGAAAGTGTCATGACCGCACAATCATGAATCCCAAAAACTGGCTGGCTGCTTTCCAGGGAAAACAAAGCCCCCAGGCTGTGATGCACCACTGCAGCCAGATCCCTTTCAGTGGGCAGGGGTTTACCCAATATAGCCACCGACCCCCACAGAATCACGGAAATAGAGGCATCACAAGAACACCAGAAGATGTTTGCCTCAATTGCACACTTTTTTCTTAAGCGTCAGATGGCTGCACGGCAATAGAAAGGCTCTTTTCCACCCTATTGTTACGGGCTTGTAAAGGCAAAGTGGCTGCACGCTCCCTGGAAACATCAGGCTCTCTTTTCCTGAGGACCTGCCACCTGTAAGGTTTTACCAGCAGAAAGGGGAGCAGAGTGCTCTTGGTGGTGCAAAGTGAGGGGGTTTAGGTGGGCAGGAGCCCTCCCACCCCTTGCACCCACGCTGGGCCAGAGCAGAGCATTGCCCTCCCAAAACCAGCTCCTAACTTGCCTTGCAGAAAAGGGCAGAGGGATGGCACCTGCACGTGCTCTGCCCGACAGTAACACCTGGATTTGGAAGCTCATCAGGCAACACATTAAACCTGAGCAGGTTTAACCTAGGGTTTCCCTGCTGTAGCTCTCCCCGTGCTTTGGTGTCACAGCAACGCCCTTGCAGGATAACGGTTCAGCACACTGGCTGAAAAACCTTCAGTAAGAGAGATCCACACCAAAACATAAGAGAAATCCTACCTCACCCTCTCTGTTTTTAGCAGCACAACAAACCTGAGTGCAGGGCAATTAAATAGAGGTTTTTTCCCCCCATGTACTTCCTAAGCGCCAGGCAAGAGAGCACAATGCATGGAACATTGCAAGTCTGGGATGTGGCAAGGCACCAACTACGCTTCATGTGTTGCAAAGCCACCTCCTCTGTGGCAGCTGAGATTTCAAAGCATACACTCTGACCTTCGTAATACATTTTACGTACTGAGTCACTGCTGACACGGGAAGTAACAGGGAAAAAGGGCTGGGATTTCAAAGATTTTCATGCATGGTTGGATCTGCTGAGAACTGGGACAACCCCAGCTGCCAGCCTGGCCCTCCAACCCTCTGCCACTCTCTATTATGGGCACAAGGCAATGAGATGGAAATGATCTGAGGGGATGTAAAACACTGCTACACCAGTCTAGGCAAGAGGAGGATGAGGATTCGAAGGAGGCTGAGACACACACTCTGCTCTGTGGGTAGCCCTAAGGGTGATGAGTGGGTGATTCCCCATTTTTTATCAGTCACTTCCAATGGAGGATGACTTGAACAAGACAGCTCTCATTTTTCCTCTTATGGAAAGAATCAGGACAGGTTCACGTCCTTTGCCTGGGAAGGCAAACATCCCAAAAATGAGGGGAGAGGAGAGAGGAGACTCAGCAGAGAGCTTTTTCACTGGAGGGAGCAGAGATAGATGGGCAGACGGATAAGAAAAGAGAGGAATCCTTCGCACATGACATCCTACCCCATCTGGTCCCTTCAGGCTGACGCTCAGCCTCAAGGTTAACCCCCCTGAGACACTTTACCAGATACATAATTTGATTCCTCAACTCTCTCCCTTCTCCCAGCAAGGGAACAGCAGTTTCCTATAGCCCTGATTTGCTAAATAAAACACTCCTTGATGGCTCCTCGCAATAACATTTGCACAGAAAATTGACATTCTTCCTCCTCCCATCAGCCCTGACACTGTTTGTTTGTGAGTTAATAACTTGAACACTCGGCTGAGCTATTGATCCCTTCTCACAATGATTCTTTAGTTCAAAATACACACAAAAAATAAAGGAATGAGATTGCAGTGGCAAAATGAACTCGGTGCTTGCATGTGGCCCCATGTCACTGGCACTGCAGGGGGACTCAGGTCCTTCCCAGATGCTCACAGTATCTTATGCAGACAAAACCATATAAGGCTGGATTTATTTCTCTCCATTGTCAAGGAAGAGACGTTGCGGCTTGCAGGTATAAAGTTTTCATGACCCAAAATTATCACTTAGCTTAAAATGTTCATCACCCAAAAGGGGCTTCATAAAAGGACAGCTGGCACAGGTAGGTGTCCCTGCTAGAGATGTCCAGCAGCAGCCCTGTGTGGGTACCATCACCTCCGTTACAGGAAAGACAGTACTTCAGAGCCCCAGTTCCCCAGCTGGAGGAGAGAGGGTAGCTGCAGATCAGTCCCTCCATCCAGGGCATGGTGCTCTTTGGGCTTTTGATGTATTAGACAGGACCTGGCATTCCAAAGGCAGAGCAAAGCCCCAGGTTTCATCCATTCCCTCCTGACAGCACTCCTTCGGAGTAGATCCCCCTCCACCACCCACCCTAACAAAACCCGATGAAAGGAGACATTAATGTCACTGCCATGCCCTCATCTTCCTTAACCACTCCTGTACCAGCAGGGCATTGCACCACCTCTCCCAGGGGAATCCTCCCCTGCCGTGTTTTCCTTTGCAATCTGTTTGCATACCTCTGGCTAATTGTTCTTCAGACTGCTCTTTCCAGGGTAGATTTTCATGGCAAACGATCAATTTTTCCCCAGTTGCATTTTTTTTTTCCTTCAAAGCCTTTGATGTCTGGGAAAATAACAGGCAACCTCAACACACGGCTGAGCATCAGGCGAGGGCTGGGAAGCACTAAGCGGAAATGCATTTAGTTGTCTGGGTCAAAAACCATTTCCTTTGTTAAATGATTATTATTGTTCCAAGAGGATTTCAGTGGGAATTGAGGGTGCTTAGATAGATGGATTCACAGGTTTGCTGAGCTTCTATAAGGGTCTCTATATCCTCCACCATAATTCTACATCATAACTTCCAACACCAATAACTCTTCTATGACTCCCAACAGATATTCCTGTGCCTTCCAAAGCAATAACTTCTCAATGAACTCCAGACCTGCCAAATCGACTGTTTTCCCCCTGTGGACGCCTGCTTTTTGGCCCTTCTCACTGCCCCCCTGGGAATCTTGACCCATTTACCTCTCCTTCTGGTTCCAAGCCCAGCACAAGGGGAGATGAGATCAGAAAGCGATCTGCCTCGGACGTCAACAAATAGCTCTGGCACTAAAAGCTTTCAGTCATCTCCCATTTTACTGACTGCTCTCAGCAGCCGAGGATCCAGATCTGGACCTGCTTGCACTTCTGAGCAAATTTCCCTTATCACACCCTGTCCTTTCTCACAATACTCATTTCTTCCCACTCGTACCTGAAAATTGCTATGAGTGTTGCAGGTCTCCCCTGGAAAAATTACTTAGGTTATTCACTGGGGCTAAAGAACAAACACTCAAATAAGAAATAAACCGTGATGCATTTCTTGGGTCACCAAGCCTCCCAGTTCACCCGCAAGAGCATTGTGCCAGGCACAGAGACACTGAGCTGCTACCTCTCCTTGCACTTGATCTTAACAACCTGTTGATTAAGCTAAGGTTAGAGCTGCTTGCTACCTTATTATTTTTGGTTCTATCACAGTAATGCTCAGTGGTCTCAATCAGGAACAGACTCTTTTTTCCTCCCTCTCTCCTTTTAAGTAACAAATTATTTCAAGATCCAGCAAAAATAAATGCACACAAGCAGGCTCTGCTCTTTTCCAGGGGATTTTGCTCTGCGAGGGAAGAAAAGGTTTCAACAGTGTGTTTGAATCAAAAATGAACATATGCAAGAAAGGAGGAATGACATGCATCAAAAGTTGCCCTTTTTTTTGTTGAAAGAGGGTTTTTTTTAAACAAAGAAAAACCCCAAAAGACTAATCTTACAGCACTAGGTGCTGTGAACAGTTGGTTCATGCTGCACAGTGAATATTGAGCGAGCTACAAAGCTGCCCAGAGGAGGACAGAGGAAGGATCAGCTATTTGGCTCCACTTTTGGGGTCTCCAGTTGCTATTTCACTCGCAAATTGCTCCAACTGCTGGGGCCAAACGTGGCCAGCCTCGTCTAAGGTCATCCCCACCCCATGAGCACACAGAAAGCAAGCAGTGCTTCTGTATAAATAATCAAGATTTAAAAGACAGCACTAAATTTGCTGAAAAGCATGTTAAAGGAGCGTGCCCTAGTGTAGGTCTACCCACACCAGACTGCCTTCAAATGGGTGCAGTGAGCTGCCAGCTCTCACCAGACCCATGATGAGCTACCATAGGCACTTTATCTGGGGAACGGGTATTGCAGGGGCAGGAGCTCTGCATAACATCCTAGTCTGAGATCAAATGGAGTCCAGGAGGGAGAGGCAGCTGAGGAATGCCACAGAGGAAGTTTGGGCAGGTCTTCTTCACACCAGAAGCGATGCAGGTGCTCATCCTCAGCGAGTGATGCTGCTGCCCTGGGAAACTGGAATAGTGTTCCCCATTTCCACTCCCTGCCAGTCAGGGAGAAATAAGCCACACAAACCAAGAATCACAGAACCACTAAGGTTGGAAAAGATGGCTTATCTCACTGAGTTCAACCATTAGGACCTTTCATGTAGGAGGATCCAATGCTTCTAACACTGTGGGCACCTCTGACCACCGTGGCCGCCAGCTTCTCCTTACAGGTATCCTCAGATGTTGGTGTAGGAGCCCCACTGTGAGGACAGGCTTGTGTCACACCCCCCAGCTGCACTCCAGTGCCCTGTGAATGACCTGGCTTTTTAAAAGATGCCATCACACGCACTGATTACTAGGAAAAAATTAAGCTGCTGATGGACCTCAGGACCACCATGGAAAAACGTAAAAGGGAGCCACCTGTTCCCACAAAGCCCAGTTTCTGCAATGGATTTGCAACACAACTTCAGGTCGTTTGTAAAACAGGAGTCAGGACTCCTCTTTCCTGCTTTTCAACCAAAATCAGCCTATGCCTTTTCTGGCGGCATCTGAAAACAACCCAAAAATGGAAATTAAGAAATGAAACCCCTAGAAACTGTTAGTGTTTCCCTGCCCTGTGCTGAAACTGTCACTTCCCTTTGCATTCAGTGCTGCTGTCCTCAGTGGGAAAGAGCTGGTTCTGTCCCCAAATTTAACCCTTGACTTCAGAAAACTTCCAAAAGGGAAAAATGAGCACCTCTTTTGGGGATAACCCACAGGGAAAAGACTTTGGAGAGGCTCAGTGATGCTTTAATGGATAACAGAGGAGAAATGGCTCTGGGAACTGGAGTGAGAGAGGACTTTGGGGAGCATGGTGTCTCCTAAAGCAGCAAGTCCCGTCGGTGCTCGTGTTCCAAAGAGGCCTTGCAGCACAAAGCAATGCAGGCAGACACACAGCAACTTACTTGGAGGCTCTGGCATCCCGGCTTCGAGCAGGAAGGCGCTGCACAACTGCACTAATTATCTGCTGAACATCTGTCTCTCCCCTACTATCGCGGGGCCAGAGGAGTCCTCCTGCATAGCTGAGGATTAGCGCTGGAAAAGATTTTTGTTGACTGTGTGATTTTGCATAGGAGGGGGAGAGAAAAAAATCCTCAGATTCCTTGGAAGGGGTGGGTGTTTCAGGGAGAATCTCCTGGATGAAGGAGGGGAATTTCTGGTCGAAATTCCGAGACCTTGCTGGAGCAAGAAGCTAGGGGCTTGCCCTGATGTGGGCTGAGGGATGTAGCCCCTTCCTCCAAACTGGAGGGAGCAGGAGCTAAACCAAGAATCACACAACACTCAGGGATGGGAATAGATGCCTAAGTAACACCAGGGCATCTATTACAGTCCAAAGGGTTCTCCTGTCACAGCCCCCAGCCTGCTCCACTGGCAGCAGAGGTTAATCACCAAAGACCAATCTGTTGGTGGCTTTCCAGGGACTGCTTCACTTCTCTGGGACAAAGGTGGATTCCCAAGTCCACCAGTGGCTCCAGCATTTAATAATAAAAGTAGTAAGATTTTCAGTTGTGGTGTGGTACCAAGGGGAGGTTGTGCATCCTTATGCCTGTCTTGGCTGGCATGCAGTTCTCCCAAGATCCCTCTATATCCAGGGAGAGCGGCAGCAGCACAAAGGACCTTGGACAGGCTGCTGGCATAAATCACGCCCTAACAAACTGAGGAGCCTCCTTCCTGTAGAGGCAAGAGAGGGGATCTGGAACTGCAGGAAATGGGACTGGGTGGTGGGCATACAGCCCTAATCTTCAGTCTGTAACCTACCAGCTTTGAGAAGAAAAAACTGCCCAACTTTGTATGACATCTACCACCCATATTAATGAGGTTTGTAGAAATCTGTGTGCAAAAAGTCTGACAGAAGCCTAAAAACCAAACCTGTGGTGAAATGAAGCCAATTCCCTGCTGTTTAATTAGTACAAATGTCTTGTGAGCTGGGAACATGTTTTTTTACTTTCTTTCAGGACCATCAGGGGCCAGAAACTTGCACAATAACACAAACAAAACGTCACTTAAAATCAACTGGTGCTTTTGGCCAAGCAGAAATGGTTGGGATTTCCAAATATGGCCCATGGGAGCAACAGCCCAGGCATTCTCGGGAAGCATCTCGGAGCCTAAACTGTCTCCCAAGAATAAAATCCTTCAGTCCAGCGTGACAAAAGAGCCATTGCATGACAGTCGCTATCGCAGAAGCATGCGAATTAAGCAATCAATCAAGCGAGCAGTGCCTGGGAAAAGAGCAGCACACGGGGCACATCCTACCAGCGGCAGAGCAGGGCTGGCCCGTGACTGCCTCCTGTCACACGTGGGCTATTGTGTCCCTTCTCCACCAACACATCAGAGCCAAGTGGGGGTTTCCCTTTGGTTTCGGCTGTCTAATCCAAGTTTGGGGAGCAGGACCCTTTCTTGGAGAGAATACAGGTATCCAGCATTTGTTTTGGACTCGGACGCTATATAAATCAATGGTTATTCTGCGGGGATGTGACAGAGCAAAAAATCAGACTTAAAATTTGCCAGACGGCAAGAAACGAGCTAGAAATTGTTGCCGTCTCTCCTGGGTCAGGGAGCGAATCCTGTCTCAAAGGCTTGGGATTGCATGTGTGCCGCCAGCTTTCCATAATGACATTCCCTGGGGCAAAAAGGGAAAGAAGACTCTTTAAAATCACCCATGCCTTATTGTCTCCCATCTTTTTTAACTGGTTCAAAGGACACGGCCACTGCCCATGCACGGATTCAAACACCAGAATGTGATTTTTGGAGCCCAGCTGTGCCACCCTGAGAGAACGGCTGAGCACCCAGAGGCCCAGATATATTTGCAAACAGATCGGGCAAACGGCTGCTTGTTTGTAAGTGTATTTTAAAAATCAGATCCTGTTGGCAGGCAGCTCTCAGACAGCAAGCGGGGCCAAATCCCATGAATAAATTGCTTGGAGCGAGTAGTTTGACGCGCCATTATTCATAACTAATGCAGTCCTAGTAAACAGAAAATGGAGGCCAAATCTGCCTGTATAGACACCAATGACCTCATCTATTTTCATCCTATTTACTGAGTAAAATAGGAGTAAAATAAAAGGAAGTTACCACCATCCTCTAAAAGGGGAAATGGAGGATTTGGAGAAACAATATTCCCAACAGCTCTGGAGTGCAGTGGGAGTCTGGAGAGCAGGGACCCAAGCTGAATTCAGAGTCAGAGCAGAAATTTGGTCCCACCAATGCAAAGACACAAATAAGGCCAACCAAGTCCTTCTCCCATCTCTGATTAGGTCTTGCTCAGGGTTATGAAGAGCACAGCTTGCCTGAGACAAGAGGAAAGCCAGAGCCAGCAGAGGGGGCACGGCACCCCTAGGGCACTCCTCCAAAGGTGGGAGCTCTCCTTCCACTTCCCAGCCAGCATCTCAAAGTAGGTTATGTAGACCTTTTTGGAAGCAGGCAAGCTGCAGTGCAGTTCCCAACCTCTCCATAGTGAAGTTCTAAGCAAAACAAACAAAATAAACAGGGAAGTGAAGAGGGAGCAACAGGCAGCTCCTCCACCCAGCACAGCAATTGCAGGCTGCTCAATGCAACCATCAAACAGTTGGTTACAGCAAGCACAAGACACAACTCTGACGGTGCTTTCATTCAGGAAAAAACATCAGAAGTCACTGCCAGGGCATACTGTGTGAAAAAACCACCTGATTGAAGACGGGAGGGGACCTTCATGAAGCGCAGGTCTGCTAATGCTGACGCAGCCGCCAGAGCAGCAGCTGCTTCCAAGAAGCTGTGAGGCTACAAACCACAGCACAGACGTGCTATTTCTGCCACATTTCCTATGTACTTTAAGAATTACATTTATTTCAATTTGGGCAACACGTAGGAAAATTGTGAACACGGCTGTGATCACTCTTCCCTTGCTTCCTTTCCTAAATAATGCAAATTTTAAAGGATTTTGCTCGCAAGCTGCTTTCACCCTGAAGAGGCCAGCTCAGCACCTTCAGAATTTACCTTAGGGAAAACTGGAGCCATTGACCTGAAGACTGCCATATTCTTCTTGAGCACAAAGGGAAATACTTCTGTAAACGACAAAGAAAATTTATTATGCTGCTTACAAGTTACAGCCCATTAAAAAAATTGCCCTGATTTGAATCATTGACTTTTCAAAATAAATACCATTCTTTCATCAATAAGCTCAAAATACAAACTAACCACAAAACCCTTTGGAAAGAAAAAGAAACATAAAAATTATATCTTTACACATTAATAACATTTATTGATCTAACTACAAGTGTATGTCCACATCCATAATTTTACCATATCGCACATCAATAATACTCTACACTTTTTTCATATTAAACTATTCCCATGAAACTGAAGTCCTAAGTATTCCCCTAAAAAGGCCCTTGCTATTCAAATGCACAATGGTTACATTTCAAAGTATTAACACTAAGAGCATATTTGGTTATGCAGACTGACATTAACCATCCATAAAGTGAACAGGGCAGCGATGTGGGCATATTAGAAAATAGAAACACTTTTATTTGTAACAAAACCACGCGAGTTTTCTGTCTCCTTTTGCTATCACCTTGTTCATGTCTCAGACCCTGAATTTATTAAGCAGCCAAAGCAGCTCGGACTGAGCTTGGCACTGCCAGCTCTCTGTGCCTCGTGGTTTTGGATGAGGCTTAGCATGCTATAATCTGTTTATTAATGCTTTGAAGAGGGGCTGAGCAATGAGGAGGAAAAACTGGCAGATGATAATACTATTTAGGCTAATCAAGAATACGATGGATAGGGGAGACCAACAACGTGAGCGGCAGTGCCAGGCATTGAGGAAGCATGGTGTGATGACAAATGCAATGCACCGCATGCTGAAAGGGAGATTTTGAACTAATCACATACATTGCTGCAGCCTAAATTAGCCGAAAACAGGCAGCAAAGTGATGTCAGCCTTTGCTGTGCAGCTGCAGGTAAAATGGCAAACAAAATGTTAGGTGATATATAATGACCTGGAATTTTTATGTGACACTAAATCAACGATACGCCCTGACCTGGAACATTCTGATTAATCTTGGATATCCTGTATACAAAAAAAAAGTCACGGCTAAAGAGTATCTGTTCAGAGACAGGCAATAAAACCAATGAGATGCAGAGAAAGAGTGGAGCCTGAGACTTTAATTTACAAAGGAGGTGGATAAACAGGAAGAGAAAGGAGGTCTAGAGAGCAACTAAAGGGAGCCGACAAATGCTCCTTGAACATGGCAAGGGCAGGACAGTCCACAAACTAAAAAGGAGACTTCAAGCTGCGTTATTGACACAAGTAGCACCTGGTGCACAGCCAGGTCTTGGTCTGTGCCACCTCCGAGCATCCCGTAGACCCACAACCAGGGAGAGTTGAGAACAAAAATTAAGTGCTTTGATTTCTAAGAAGACTCATAGGTGTATGGTGGCACCGGGAGTGGGTGAAGGAAGAGTCACACAGGGAAAATGAACACCAAGATCTAGAGAAATGCCACCACAGTCAGCACGAGGTCTTATGGCTGAGACCTGTATCCAGACAAGAAAATGGGACCTGGCTGGACAGAGCCAAGGGTCAACCCACGCCCTGCAGCAGGTAGGCTCTCCTGGGTACCTCTTTGGCATATTTAGGCATTTAATGAGTTCGGTCCTCTCTCTTCTCATGTCTCCCTCAACCCTTGATGAGGAGCACCACTTGCAGCACATCACTATGAATGCCACACCCATACAGCTCTCCAGGGCAGCTGCTGCCCACAGTGGGGAAACTGAGGCAGAATCGCTGGCTTTCCCAACACCATTGGGATGCTCCTCGACACTGCGCTCCTCTCACTCACCAGCTGCATCCTAAAAACCACAGTTGCCCAAGGGAAGATGGGCAGACACAAATCCTCGTGTGTCTCTCCATCTCTCCCCTCCCTGTTTTCTGAGGTCTGGTGATTTCCCAGCTGATGAACACATTACCACCTCATTCGGCAACGCCTCGGAGGCGCTCACGTTTCAGGCCCCGGTGAGAAAAAGATGAAGTATGAAAATCCCTTTCCCTTCCAATCCAGTCCTCCCAGCACCGGCCAAGGAGCAAACACAAAACGCCTCGGAAAACACACAAAAAACACCGGATGTGAGAGGCTGTGCCGAAGTCGCACCATATGCAGGTGTCAGGGAAAAAGGTCTCCTGTCTCCCACGCCAGGCTGCTATCTCCATCCCACAAAGCCTTCCCATGAGGGGTTAATAGCCAAGGATGATCCTTTCCCTCCGCTGGCTTGTCGGTGAACTGGACTGGGTGGAGAAAGGGGAGGATTTGCCTAGCCATGCCCATCGGCCCCAGTAAGTATCTGGAGATGACACCTACTCTGGAAGCCTTCAAATACATCCATGCTGACATAGAGAGCTGTACATGTGAGCCCCCACCCAAAAATCACCTCACCACTCAGCTACAAGTGTTACTGAGGAAAGCAGATTCTCCTCTCCCTACTCTCGGAGCTGCAGCAAAGAAAGGGACAAAGGTCAGGGCAGGAGTCAAACACGAACCCCCAAGGCATCTCCTGGTGATATCCCTGTCAGCAAACAACTGTATTTTTATTTTTTCTCTCAGATGGGCTTCAGCATGTTAAAACCCATGAGGCACAGCAGGAGCTTGTCCCACTTCTGCAGCCAGTGGCTCCAAAGCTCCTATTTTGGGGTATTATTTAGGAAAAGTGAGACCAGCATCCACACGGGTGAGGGAGAGAACGCTGGTCATGTTCCAGTATAAGGGGGCACATGGGACAACCTTCATCTTCATCTAAGGTCCTTGGGAACAGGCATCAAGTCAGCATCTCAGGCCAAGAGAGACTGATGCTTCTCAGGAAAGGTCACAGTCTCTTCCCTGAAAGGCTTTTTGGAAAGAGAAGGGGATTATAGCAATTGTGGCACTGTTCCTCCCTTCAACACTCTCACAAGCTCAAGCAGAGTAAAAAACCCCACAGCTCTGCTCCACACTGGTTTTTCACCCCATAAATAGAAATGGGCTGATCACACCAAATTCGTGCAGGATTTTGTGGAAAGTGCAAAAGAAAACGGGACAGAGGTTTGTTTAGTGGTGACAGCCCAGTCCTGCCTCTTTGACATTTGCTCCAAACCAGTGAACTGCACAGCATTTGAACTTTTGTTTAGACAGATAGGCCTGTGTATTTAGAAATCCTTGAAACTCATCCATCTGCAAAGACAGCAACTCTCCATAATGCAAAAGCCCTAGCCGGGATGCTGAGCTCAGCAGATCTCTCTACAAATGATTCCTATTAAAGTAAAAAATTACAATGCAAGCGTCTATTTGACAATCCAAGCCTGACCGAAAAAAAAAAGGAATTAAAAAAAATGTCGTATGGTTGTGCCAGTCATCTTTATAGACCACTGAGGAGCTTAGGGAACGTCCGTTCTCCATTGCCTGCCTGGTGCCCAAACTCCTTCAGAGGAACGCACCCTCCACTGCACCCAGGACCATCCTGGTGCAGTAATCCTGATCAGGATATGCTCAGCTCTTCAACACCTCTAGAGATGGAAAACCCAACTTAATTGCCTGGCAGTCAGTTTCGATATCAAGCCATCTCTTCCAAGAGGATAATTTCTCCTGGCACCCAGCCTGAACCTCCCACACTGTGTTTTACCCCCATAGTTTATTCCTCCAGGGACACAAGGGCTGGTTTCTCCAGGAGATTTTTGCATCCCTGAAATCTTACAGCTTTTTTGGGCTTTCTCTTCTCCAGACTGAATGCTTCCAAACCATGGCCTTGGGGATGTGGGACGTGCAGAGGTTCCCAACTGCTTTGTACACCACCAGCATCAGCAAAACACTGAGAAACTCATCACAGGTGATGTGTGCAGGCACATGCCAGCAGCGGTCCTGATCTCGCCAGCAAGGACTATGAGGCACAGCTACCAGGAGCAAAGGAAAAACACAAAACCATCCTAACTAAGAGCCTAAAGACCACCTGAGGTCAGAGCCAACTGAAGAAGAGCCCTCCCTGTGGTTTCCCCAAGTGGGCCAGGAGGGGGGGACACGCTGGGGAGACCCCGTTGGTGCCACGTCCCTCCTCCCTCTCTACACACCACGGCAGCAGCAGAGTGCTCAGCTCGTAGCTCCCTGCCCCCCACAAAGCCCAAACCAGCAGATTATCACGTTAACGCTTCACATGTTTAATTTCCTGCTCCAATTATATCGGTTTTGCAGCAGGAGAGGCAGGAGGGGGGAACAAGTGAAAACAAGCTGGGTGTTTTCAACTAAACCCAGAGCAACCCTGAGACCACCAGGCTTTCCCTTCATCTCCATGGATGGGGGGTCAGTGCTCAGGCTGGCAAGGTGGCTGGATGTAGGCCTGGGAGCCACCTGAGCGTCGACCTCTCAGGGCAGCAGCTCAATCCCTCTCCATCCCGCAGCCAAAATGAAAAGATCCTTTTGTTCGGCGATCTCCACGACACTGCAGAAACATTTGCTGCACCACAAGAAAAACAAGGCAGCTGGTGTTGGCAGACCAAAACGGTACCCAGCTGCAGAGAGGGGGCTGAGGGAGCATCAAGGAGAGAAAGGGAATAGAGCAGAAGAAGGGCAAAAAACAGTGGGGATAGGGAGGGGAGTGTACCCGAGTGCAGGGTAGCTATGGAGTGAAATGCAGAGGGATGAAAAGCACAGAGGAAAACTGAGGGAGAGGGAAGGTGAGAGCGTGTGAAAGGGAGACAGACAGTGGGGAGAAAGGGGGAAAGCGCAGAGAAAGCGAGGGTGTGGAGAAGGAAAGAGGGAGAGTGAGGTGGAGAAAAGCACTGAGGAAATGGCAGGCTGTGGTGGCATGCAGGCTCCCACAGAGCTGCCTCCGCCTGGACACTCCCCTTGCCGCATCCACCGGGTTGCTCAATACTCCCCAAAGGAAAAGAGATCTGGAGGAAAAAAGATACCTCAACCCAGGTGTCTTGCAGGACAGCAAGTCGAGCTTGAGTGGCTTTCAAGAAATATTAAAAAAATAAACTCATCCATGAGCACTCACTCAGCCTAAAAGTCCCAGAGGCTGCTTACGGGAAAGAGTGGGGCTCCAGGACTCAAAATCCCACAGAAAACACACAGTTACCCCTGGTGGGAAGACAGAGCCCATTATCCTCTGCTGGGCTGGACCAGGGGATCTTGGTTGCCTGCAGAGCTGGGGATGCTTTCTGCTCGGAGCCCTTCCAAGGGGTCATCCATGGCTTCTGTTATTTATAGCTGGCTGAGTGTGCACACCCTGCACTGAGCTCACCCGAGCGCGCAGGGAAGGAGGTGAGAAAAAAGGACTGACCTTGGGGTCAAGGCCAGGAATAGCTGCCAGTGGCCAGAAATAGCTAGTGCCATATTCGGCACTGGTTCTTCGAGAGCTGCTGGATCGGAACATGGTGTTTCCAAGATTTCAGCTCCGGTCGGGATAGGATTGATTTCTCCTTCGGACTCATGTTCCCCCAGCAAGACCCCTCCATAGCTGCTCTCCAGCTCCAAAAATCTGCTGGGTGGATGGAGCAGGTGGGAAGGGGCAGGAAAGCAATCCAGCGGTGGGGAGGGGATGATTGACCTCTGGAAAATGTGCTGGAAAAGCAAGGGAGGCAGGTCGCGAGGAGGGACGGGTTTCAGCACCTGCTGCGGCAAAGCCTGACGCTGACCTGGGAAGGGGCGACGCAGGGGAGCGGATTCCAGAGGATTTTGGCAGCGTGCAGCGATCAGCATGCAGCTCGATGACTCCTTTGGGTGCCTGCGAGAATCTCAGCACATGAGATCAACGTGGACGGTGTGCAAGCACGAAGACCGTCACGTGCGCGCCTCCGTCCCCCCCGGACCCTACGAGCACGGAAACCACCTCCGCACCCCAGGCGTGTGGGACGTGGGCACCCTCCCCATTCCTCTGATGGGATGCACGTGCACGGATGAACACACGTGAACATGCAAACACAAGGCCTGGTGCAGACCAACACATCCAGCCCACATGCAAATGACTTTCCCGGCTGCCCTGGCGGGACCTGCCTGCAAATGCCCTGGATCCCAGCACACCCACGTTGCTTCGTGCTTGGCTGTGCTGGAGCATCCTGCCCTTTCAGGTCAGGGAACAAGGGCTGGACCCTTCTTGCTAGGAGCACTGTTGGTTATGGAGGTGGTAAGAGACCACGCGAGTGGGAAGGTCAGATCCTGCTCCCTCCAGCACTAGCACCCAAAGCCAAGGCACTGCCAAAGGCAGAATTCAGTTATTAGCACTCCAATACCACATCCAGGGGCTAACACTCTGATGGGTAAGTGGTAGATGAAGACAGACAGGGGAGCATGGTGGGGCTTGTACCGAAGGCCGAAAGCCCTGGGTGAGCAGTGCTAGCTTGCTGGCTACCTGGCCTGCAAAGAAAATCACCTCAAGTTCTCTGCAGAGACAAGATCCTCACTCCCTACTGACCAAAGAGGAGGTTTGAGAAACTCTTCTCCCAATTACTCTGCGTCCTGCCCTCCCTGGAGAGCTTCCCAGCCATCTCCACGGTGTTGAGGGAGGGATGCTGGTGTGACCGCATGATACTCCTCCCTTGCCCCTACCCGCTCCAGGAGAAACATGACATGTCCCTTTGGCAAGGTCTCCCTGGGTGGGTACTGCCTGCTGACAGAAGGCCCTCACCCTGTTCAGCACTGAAGGGCTGAGATGCATAAAGAACTGTCTCCTGGCTTCTTTTCTGCATGGTTTTGAGCCACATTTTGGATATGCAGGGAAAACCAGGGCCCATCTGGTCCTGCTCCTCAGCTGGACTGCCACAGCACAGCACAGCACTAAATCAGTTCTGTGTGCTCCTTCCTCCCAAGAGCTCTGGAGGATACTTCAAGCACCATCGACCAGATCACTGCACAACAGATATCCCCAGTGTCAGACACAGAGAATATACAACCCCTTGCTCCATTAAGAGCCTCTTCTTCTTAATTTTCTGATCTGGATGCTGTTCTTCCCAGCCCCTTGCTGCTTTTGGGTACCAGCAATGTGAACTGTGAGGAGCTGGGCAGGGCAAAGCCGACCAGGCAGGGAGGCAGCCCGGGGAAGGCTCCCAGCCCTGGGGATGTGTAGCATCAGATAGCTCTCACCAGGTGGCAGTAGGTTGTGCTCACACGGCTGGGGAGTGAAAGACGAGCCGGAGAAAGCCGAGGGAAAAATCAGAAAAATTAAACATGCTCTAAACAAAATGTTGGGTAGAAAACACACAGCACTTGTCGAGACTTTCCTGCCTCCTGTGAAAAGACACACAAATGCAGGCTTTTTGAGGTATGGCTTGCACGGGGCTGGAAGACACAGTTCCTGCAGGTGTTACCCATCACCTCCAGCTATCCCATACTCCTGTGGCATCTTCACACACAGGTGTGCAGTGTCCCACTGGATCCACGTCCTACAAAGTAGCTGAAAGAGACACGGAGCTGCCAGGAGCACAGAGGAGGTCTGTAGCACACACGAGCTGGGGGAATTCGTCTGTCCAACCATGCCACGCCAAAGCCCTATGATCTAGTGGGTGGCATTCCTGCTCATGGCAGGGAGGATGGAACTGGATGATCTTTAAGGCCCCTCCAAGCCCAAAGCACTCTGTGATTCTAGGAGAGCCCCCTCCTCAAACCCATCCAGGAGCAGCAGTATCCCCTTGAAGCTTCCCCTGTTTGCAACATACTTCTAAGCCCAGACCATGCCAGCACAAAGGCCTGCAGAGAAAAGGCTTAGCTCCAGGAGAGCCATGCCCTAGTGGGACCAGGACAGGAGCAGGGAGGTTTGTGCACGCACATCTGGAGCAGAGCCAGTCCCGGGGAGCCCGTGGAGACCTCCCTCCCGCTCCAGCATGCAAAACTCAGCATCTGGTCCCAGGGTGGGTTGTTGGCATTTTTTTTTTCGGTTTAACAAACTACTCTCCAGCCTTGTAAGGCGAATCCCCACCGTGCCCAAATAAGCTGAGTATATTTGGCTGCTCTCCCTGCAGCCTTGGGCTGGCCTTTGGGAAATGCATACCCTCCGGCCCTTCATGCCCTGGTAATTGAAGAGGCTGCCTCTTCTCTGCGCCAGGAAAGGGATTACAGGACACGCTTAAGGGCTTGAATTCATAACCTTCAGCGTCCCCCGGAGCTGGGGACCCTCCTGCCTGAACCGCGGCAGCGGCACCACTAGCCGGCAGCACTGCCAGCATGTCCATGCCACGCGTCCTTAAGGGCACGGCCAGTATTTGGGTTTCAAGCTGGGACAGAGCATGCCGACCCTCTGGGCTGCTCGCAATTAACAGCTTCTGAGGCTGCACGGAGACAAATTACTATAATTTAACAAATAGACGTTATCTTAAAACGAGTGCCTTACCCAACACCTATTGATTCCTGCTCCCCTTCCAAAGAACTCACCGCAATTAAGTTGTCACATCTCTAATGCCCACGTAAAAATGAGTCAGCTCCAGTGTCTCCCAGAAAACCTTGTCTGTGCAGGATTACAAAACCCAGCTGCCGAGTTTCCTTTTTACTCCTGAATTAGCCAGAGATGAAATTTATCTCAGTGGTAGACAGCAGAGCTTTTATCTGCATCCCTCTGGCTGCCATGCAGCTCACAGACAGCTCATGTTTTACCCTTCCTCTTTCAAACTGCCAGTGGTTTTGTCCTCCATAGGCAGGGTATTGGGGACGGCAGAAACTCCAGTTTTGTGGGCTTGCAACCCCTGCACAGCTGATCCCTGGCTGCTGGAACAGCAAGGCATGCTGCAGAGATGGGGGCAGTTGGCAGGACCCCATCACTCCACGGGGCTGGCACAGGGATGCTGGGGGTTCTGCTGTCCCATGGCCAGTCCCTGCTCTGCTGTGACTCCTGCTGGCCTGGAATACAGGCTGAGCAGCCCCAAGTGCATTGCATTGGCATGCCGTGCCTCAGTTTCCCCACAGCCACAAACAGACTGAGAGTTGGTGACACCTTTACCAAGCAGAGGAGCAGCGGCATGAGTCCCAAGAACCTCAGTCCCAGTTTGAAATTCAGGGGGGATTTCCTCGCTGAGAGCAGGTGAGGTGAGTGTGAGAACTGCTTCTTCCTCCCTCAAATGGCCAATTAAACTGCTGTTTCAATACTCAGGCTGGGATCACCACCATGACACAACCATGTTTCTCTCGCTCCACAGTGCAACAGCTCAGGCGTTTACACGCTCAGCCAAAGCTGCTCCTCTGGATCCTTCCAGGGACCCCATGGAGCAGCCAAGATGCTTCAGAGAGATGGAGGCAAGGTGAAAAAGCCCTGGCAATTCAGCAGCATCTCAGAGTAGGATTGATTCAGTTCCAGGACAGCCAATCCTGAGGGTTTGCATTTCCAGCGCCCCAGACCAGGTCAAGAGGAGGATTCCTACCCCACTGCTGCTTGCCAAGAGACAGGCGAAGGCAGCTGAGGGGAAGAAACAGCACAGAAGAACAGCAGCAGGGGTAAAAAGCCAGAATGAGACTGTGATGCCCGAGATTAGGAAGAGATCTTTACAGAGGCTGGGGAGCTAGACCTTAATTACACGCCACGCACTCGGGCAGCGAGCCACCAGCTGCCGTTCATTTCACCGATGCAGCGGATAGATTTGATAATCACTGTCATGTAGTGGGGATAATCTTCCCCTCTCCATCTCTGGACACTTATTTCACTGCAGGGAGAGTTGCATCCAGCTCTGCAGAGAGCCCTGCACCTGTGTGCAGAGCCAGGGAGGTTTAGGGGTGCTGAGCCCTGCAGCAGAGGTGCATGGCCCTCTCTGTGGGTCCCCAGTGGGAGCACCTCACCCCAAAACCTCTTTCCAAGAGGGGAGCCTGTCTCTCACCGCTGAAGCCAGTGTCATTTACTGATAGTGTCCCTGTGAAGCAGGCAGGAACTGAACGAATGCATGAGAAAGGCTCTGCAAAGCATCATAAAGGCAAGAGGAAAAGGCACGCTCATAAAACACCAAACACCAGGAGTTAATAGGGGGCACCAGGGGTGCCACGGCTCTCTCCTCTGCCTTGGAAAGACCTCGAAGGAGGTCAGCATTGCAATTGTTTTACCCATAGCTTGAAACCCGACTATCCCTTTCTTGTTCCTAAGAGGACGAAGTGGCCCCCAGCAGCAGGGCTGGGTCCCTGCTGGGGCAGGCGTGGATCAGGAAGCCCCCCCAGCCCCCAGCTCCCATCCTCTCTGGAACGTCAATCAGGCACCTGCCAGCGCAGCCAATTCACTTCCATTTGGAAAATTAAAGAAATAAAATGAATCGTTTGCTTAATTTGAAAGGGTGGCAGGAAGCAAAGATGCCTTGGGCTCGTGCCAGCGTGCGGAGCTCTGCTCATCCGCAAGGTTTCGCTGGGGCAAACATCAGCCTCTTCCCTTCCTCTGTCTGCTGGGCCAAATAGCCCCTGCCCACGGGCTACAGGGGCTCCCAGCCTGCTCCCACCAGTCCCTGTGCTCCAAAACTGGGCAGGAGTTGGCAAGCACACGGGTGCTCACAGCAGTGATGCCCACCATAAACTACATCCGAGGGCCATGGGGACCAGTTGCTCTGGGAACTCTGTCCCACCACTGGCTGGGAGGGTGAAACCACTTCCTCAGGGGCACCTGGGGTTTGAGCTTTTTTTTTTTTTGTGCCTTTGACCTCTTTGACCCTTGCTGGTTCCCAGCACAGCACAAGGCAGAAAAGAGGGAGCAAAGGTGGAGATGGAAACAACAGGAAGGTACATGGTAAAAAGCTTCCCGAAATGTCATCTCTCTGCATCCCTATGGGCTCTGCTCCGGAAATGCACAACCCCCCTGCTACCCCAAACTTTCAAGACTTTGGGGACATCACAGGAAATTCTCCCTGTCTCAGCTGAGCTCAACTCTGGGGCAAACTTCTGCTCACCACAGCTGGCCTCATCCTGGTGCTGCAGCCCCACAGCCTGTAGGATTCATTCCTGCTGTGTCCCAGGAAAAGCAGAAAGAGCCACTGGGAGAGGACCCCATTCTCCAGCCGACTGAGACAGGACTGAACCCTGGGCTGTCCTTCCGCCTCCCCAGTGTGTCCTACTGACATGAAAGACACAAACATCATCTCATTGCTTTTTCCCTCTCCACCCCCCGCTCTCCCCTCTCCCGCAACAAAGGCGAATCCCCAAATCCCAGCTCCTTCCTGCCAAAGACACGTGCACCTGCAGAGCAGCTGATGCCAACATCCAGAGCAGAGCCAAGCACAACAAATGGGCTAAAGAGCCCTCACTGCACAGAGACCAGCTTACAAAAACAACTGTATTTCACCCAAACTCTATTAAACTGTCCTGGGTTATTGCTTCGTTTCCTTTCCCACCACTGAGGATCAAATGAGATTTCTGTGGCTACACAAGAGATGCTCTCACATCTCTACCTTCAGCTGCCCCTTCTGTGCTATGTGCAGGGTGAAACTCACTGTGGGGTGGCACAGCTTTGCATGCAATTAATTTCACTTCCAAGATGACTTTTTCACATTGGGAAAAATACAGCCAGCAGCACATTCCCATGCACAGTAACCCAACGGGGCAGCCAAACCCAGTGCAAGAGTCCAGAGAGTCCTGAGTGCTAGGGTCTCCTTGCAAACCCTGAAAAATGGGGTTACACGGGCTTCAGAGCCAAAAGGGACTGATGTGATGCTGATACTCACCGGCACAGCCCTGACACTCTTCACCACCACAGTTCCAACCCCGCTGTTTGTGCAGCAATTAACAAGATATTAATCAAGGAACAGGACACTGCGCAATTCCCCTTCCCTGTGAGCATCCCTGTAGTTTTACCTTCAGCCTTCTGGGTTTTCCTCTCGCAGACTTTGAAAGCCAGCTGCAAACTAGGCTCCTTGTTTACAAGTCAGAGGATTTAAGAGCCGTGCAGGAGATTCAGGGCATGGCTCCCATTAATTTCACCAACTTTTACACATCTAAGCCTTAGCCATTGGTTCCTACCAAAAAAAGAGGCTTGCTTCGAGGCAAAAAATAGCCGACGAAAATGAACTTTACTTCCAGAGGCTTTTTGAAACAGAAATATCTAAAATGCAAAAGTTCTTGCAGGTACTTGCCAGGCTTTGCAAATAGATAAGGGCGTCTGGAAACCAAAATCTCAAAAATTTCCACTGCCTGCCCTGTCCCATAGTATCTGCACACACACCCCCACACAAGCTCAGCCATCATCAGTGTCTGGAGAGGAAACGCACAGAAAAAGTCCAAGAAGTTTAATGAACTGTCACAGCTTAACAAACTAATCCCTGATTATGCTCACCTCATCCCAAATGAGAAGCTGGGGAAAGAAAAAAAGAGTGCAACATGAGGCAGCTATCTCTTATCTGCTCCATTGCTCAGCAAGGGCAGAGGATTGAGCACAGGCTTCTGGGTCATGGTGAGGCACTGCCTGCTCCTCCTCAAGGCACGGCCAGAACTGAGCAAATACCTTGCAATATTTTCCCATGAACACTTTGTGTCTGTTTCCCCGAAAAACTTCAGCTAAAGGTAAGAAATGTGCAAAGGAGCAGTGTGGTTTACAAAGCCCTCATGGAAGGATGGCTTTGAATTTGGACATGAGCATGCATTGGGTGCAGGAAGTCCCCAGTGCTGTTTGTCCATGGCACCGGACCTGCCCTCTGCAGAGAGCAGGACAGCAGCTGAGCAAGCAAAGGTGGAGGCAGAAACACAGGACAAAACTGAGGAGGAGGCATTTTCCTCCTGCTTCCAGTCAGCTCTGGAAAGATCTCACAAAGGTTCCGGGGAGAGCACTGAGTCTCCAGAAAAAGCTAAAGCAGAAGCCACTGGCACATCAGCTGTCCTCCATGAAGCTGCAGGTAGCCCAGCACCAGTGTGCCCCACCAGAAGCCAGAAATAGGGATGTGAGGCAAGTTCCTGCGGGGCGAGCTGCTCCTGAGAGATGTAAACACTGCTGGCAGGAGGCACTGAGTAAATATCTCGCAGCAGTGAGTAACGCAAGTAGCATTTTCCTGGTAAAGCAGCACCCAGGCCTTCAATCAAAGCTCAGGGCTATTTTTTCTTAGGCCATTTACTGAGCTATCAAAAGGCTTTACCTCCACACAACTAACTTCCTGTCCCCAAAATCCTTCCTCTCTACATGAACAGCTTCCTGGCCCTTCCTGGAGCAGAAAGAGGAGAAGCTCATCACATGAAATATCATCCACTCCTGACCAGGAGCTCTGATCTTCATAAAAACAGTGCCTGCACACAGCATCACATTGTCATCATGTGGGCACTGTTTCAGAGATGCCTGCAGGACAGCTGGTACCAAACTGGAAATGACTGCAGTGACACCCGGGTGTAGGTTTAGCCAAGCAGCAAAGCCTGGGTGCAGATGCTAAACCAGCTGGTAATTCTCCATACTGGTGAGAAGGTGGGATTTGTTTGGTTTGGGGTATTTTTTTGCTTCCAGGTAATACTCTTCTGACGTGGCAAAGAAAACCCCGGTTCTGTCTGATGATGGCTTGCTTTAAAGTAGTGGAAATACCAGGTTTATTGTCAATCCATCTCACATATTGCCTCCCCTTTCCGTACAAGTTTATAGGAATAGCTTAAAAACTTTCAAGAAAAAATAAAGTGTACGGAACAGCACAAAAAGGAAGGAGCTGGGGAAGCTGGTGGTGGTCCCTCGGGGAGTGGCAAGGAGGTAGGAGGTAGGAGGTAGGAGGTTAGGTCACACAGCACAGATTTGCTTTTCACATCTTCTTCAAGAAGACATCAGTGGCTTCAGCTCAGCCCCCCATCGCTGCTAACACAACACCCTGAAGAAATTATTCTCTGCAGGAAAGCAAACAGAGCGAATGGGATCTGCTGCCAAACCCTTACATCTCACAGTGGGAGAGAGGGGAGACCAAGAGGAAATGAAAAACAAATCCCGGAGCCGGGGATGTGCCAAGGGGTGGCTTCAGCGTGGTGTTATCTTTGTCGGGCAGGGTGGGCTCCGCGGGGGTCACCGTGGGAGAAGGAGATTAAGCACTCACATCCAGACATGGCTCTGTAAAGGCAGGGGAAAGGGGTAGATACTTTGAAAACCAAGAGGAGGGCAGGGCAGGTCTCACCGGGGCGGTTGTATCCGTGTGGGTTCCACAGTTGGTGGAAGCACTGGTGGGACCTGGAGAAGTTTACATGTTGGTGGACTCCCTCGCAGCCAGGCTTCCCACAGGGGACACAACCCTGTGCCAAGGGATGGTCCCTACCTGACCTGCTGCAGCCAGGCTAGAAAGAGTGAAAGAGATGCACACAGAGGAAGAAAGGGAAGGGGAAAAGGTGAGGTGGTAGCATTAAAATATAAATGAGATGAGACAGCTTCGTAGATACTTTTAAAACTATCCAGATGGAAAGCCAGAAGTAACCAGGTCCCCACACACCATTAGCACATCACTTATTAACCACCCATTAATGAAAGGGCTTCAGACAGCACAATCCCCTCTTCTATGACTACAGTGCTTTTCAGCCAATCCTCCGTCTCTTTCCAGTTTTATTGCAAGAAATTCCTCCAAAAGCTAACACCCGAGAGCTGCACCTCAATTTCTCGTTTCCTTTCTTTCAGCCAAAGCTTTAAAAGCAACAAATACAAGCAAAAGCAGCTCCACAGAAAGTTTCAATCCAGTCCTTTTTCCGTGCAGGACTTGCTGTGCACCAGTGAAAGCCCAGAGCCCCTTTGGAAACTTGCATGTAGCTTCTCTCTCCAGCTCTGCCCACAAACACACATTGAACCTTTTTTTTTTTTTAATTCCAGGAAAATTATTTACAAACTGAGCCCTAGCCCCCTAAAAACAGGGTATGTCTCTTGCTCTTTTCTGAAGAGATTCAATGGGCCAGCAAACTGTGTGCAGAAGTATTTGGTTTTCCCCCAGAGCCTCCGTGGCTGACTGCCTCTCGTGCTGTGAATAAGGCTCCTAGAGAATAATTCTGCATTGATGCTGCAGAACACTACTGCTAATACGTGTATCTTCCAAGGATGAGTATCTGTACTGCCCTTGTGTCGTTTCAGAGAAGCAACTTGCTTGCAGGATCCAGTAATAATTTCAGCAAAACCACAGGCACAAGAGATGCAGTTTTGGACTAAGAAAGCATCTCATCACCCCGCTATTTATAAAACTTTTAAAATACATGTACAAACATAAAAACACCACCCCCATGCTTGCACACATACCACCTTATTTGATCAGACCTCATAAAAGACCAGATGCTATCTTGGAAAGTAACTTCCTCGGGAAAACAAACTGCCTGTAGTAAATCCCAGGGCCAGAACGGGCAGCTGCCCCAGCATGCTGTCTGCGTGGGGCTCGCCACTCTGTGGTGTCTCGGGACAAATGGGGCAGGATTTGAGCTCTCTGCAAATCAGGGAAAGAACAGAGAGAAGCCATGAAAATCTCACAGCGCCTGCTAGCCTGAAGATGGGCTTCACGCCGGGGTTTCGGAGTGATGGAGGCAGCCGAGCAAATGAAAAAACCCCACAACCCACGGATGTCAGCGGGCTGTCAGTGTCCCGGAGGCACCGCCATGAAATCCACATGCAAGGAAGGGCTTGGCTGGGCGGCTTGGAGGGCTGGTGACAAACAAAACAACGCGCCGGGTGACAGCGGAGGCTCTGCGCAGGGAGGCTGTCAGCGCCCTGGGGTCGCAGAGACCCTCCTGCCCCGACAGCCTGGCTGCGGGCGAGCCACGCCAGGCGGGACGGCAGCGACTGCGTGTGCGCTCACGGGCGGCATTCCCACGGGCGGCATTCCCACGGGCGGCATTCCCACGGGCGGCATTCCCCCGGCGCTCCTGAGCAGCCTGGGGCTGGCTGCACCGTGCTGCCATCGGACAGGCAAGGGACACCAGCGGGATGACGGAGGGCCAGCCCCAGCGCTCGGATGCTCGGGTGAGGCTCCCCGAGCTCGCCGACGGAAATGAGAGTGCGCGGGGCACGGAGGGGTGCCTGTCCCGGATATTCGGAGCAAGGAACAACGCGGAGCTCTTGGAGCGGGCATGGCCACCCGCAGCTGTGCAAACAACCCCGCTGAGAAGGTGGCTTACCTTGTCCCCCGACTGAGATCGCAGACTGCCCGCTTCCAGGAAGCCTCTTCCCTTGCCCCAAGACAGGACAAGCAAAGCCGAGGGCTGTTTCCCAGCGGGAAGCTGCTGTCTCACAGGTCAGAGAGTTAAACGAGCTGGCTGAGGTTAGGACTGAGCACCGATAGCCGCCATCAGCCTGACCCAGCCCAGTACACAGCAGCTGCTCCTTGATTTTAGTTTATCCCCACACTCGAGATGAGTTTCTTTGCCAGCAGAAAAGCAGCAGCAGTGGCTGCAGGCGAGAGGTTTTGCTGCACTGCTCGGGTCTCATGCCCTGCTGCAGCATCTCCCCAGCGCTGCAAGCCCAGGAGGGGTCCCGCATCCAGCTGGACGGGCAGGAGGAATGCAAGGCCCCGATCCAGGAAAGCACATACTGATCCGTCAGCACCCGAGTATTCCTGACCCCTGTGTTCCAGAGTAAACTAACTTCAGATGGCGAGAGAGGGAGGAAGGAAGAGTGATCAGCACCAGCTCTGGGGAGAACTGGATACCCCATCACAGGCTGGTCAGAGGTCACGCTGGAAAATGCCATTTTGGAACCTAAATGCCATCCTGAGTGTCAGTAGGTCCCAGCACGGTCTCTAAAAGGTGCTGCAGGCAGTAGAGAAAGAGAAAGGGGCAGCCAGTGATTAGAGAGGTATGGGCCATGCTCCTGGCTCCACCACAGCTTCCCAAGCCTGCCCTGCCCACCTTCAAACAGGGAAAATACTACTTTTCTCATGTATTTCCTCACCAGACTACCTGCTGTGGGTAATAGATGGAGTCTCTAGGCCCTACAGTAAAAAAAAAAAAAGGGGAAGGGTTTTAAATTCCACATTTTCATGGATTTTTCAGAGATGGGGCTGAGGGGGAGTGGGAGGGGGGGCCGCAGCACAATCTCTAAATCTTTATTTCCTCAGGCTCCTTCAGCCTGTTTCCTCCCCAGCTTTTGTGCTACTTCAACCAACTTTTATTTTTGGAAAAATAAACCAGAACAAATGGCAATAAATACAGCCAGGCTTAGAGGGAAACGGCGGGGATTGCTCCGGATCCTGGCAGCGATCTTCTGAACAATGCTGAAACCCCAGGGCCTGTTCCTGCCCAGTGGCAGATGTGGTCCATGGTGGGAGATGTGGACCACAGTGTCAGCTCTACCAGACTACCCTCCTGCCCCAGGGCCAGGGAGAAGCTTGTCCAGCCCCATCTGGGGAGAGGCTCTCCCCAGGCTCCTGGGCTCAGTGTGACTTTTCACTGCACGCAGCTATTGGATCCACGTGGGCAGAGGAGACGAAGAGTCACCAGGCTGTCACGGAGCAGCCACAGCAAGGAGCTCATGGGGTACTGTGGCTTGACCCTGGGGATGGAGCCTGGTCTGGTGGCAGCAGAAACCACCAGCTGCAGCAGGCTGTGTGGATGAGGGCTTCCCTTCCCAATATCCCTGGGAGAAAGGGGGATGCTCTGCAACCTTCATGTGAGGCTGAATTCAGGCTTTTCAGGGTTAGGACCACGGATGCTGTTCTATCACAAAGCATTAGATTATCCAGAGCACGTCAGCTCCCACAGCCAGACAAAATCCTACTGCTCTGAGGGTTCTCATTATCACATGAATCTACATCTATGATGTTTTCCGCTGTCTCGGCTTTGAGAGCTCTCAAACCCTTGTAAACGGTAGCTAGCAATGGATGAGAATCTCAGGCAACTAATGCCTATTGATAAAATGTAATAAATATTCAAGCTAATCAGAAGGATAAAAATGAGAGAGGGAGGAGGACCCTGCAACACACTAGTTGCTGCCTGCTTGAGAGCACCGTCTTAAAATGATCCAACAACCAAGCCATCACAAACAACCCCAGCTACAATCACACCACTTTTTCTTCTCAGAGCTCTTTTACAAGCTTTGAAGACCCTTCAGTAAACAGCACACTGAAATGTGTGCTAAAGGTAAAGGAAAGAAAAAACCCAAATCCCAAGAACACAAGCCCTTTGCTCAACTGCAAACCCGGCCATAAGGGAGACAGATGACCTATGAACCCAACACCAAGCAGCACATGAGCTGATGGCCACCCCTTCCTGACCACCATAACCTCAGCATGTCTTTACTTCACCTAACATCTGTGACAGTCTCTCTGTTTGTCTTCTTCGCCCTGGACTGCATAAAAGAAGTTGACAGGGAAAGAGAAATAAGTCACAGCCACTACCCTAAGCCCACATTACTGGCCACAGCTCAAATGACACAAAATACATGTATTTCCTGAGGAGAGCAAGACGAGTGAGAACAGCAGGAAAGAGTAAGCCAGGCCACAGAGAAGAAAAATGGGCAGGAAAAAAGACCGACCGAAAAAGCCATATTCTTAGGATGGGTTTCAGGAGACAACTCTGACAATCAATACTTTATTCCTGGAATAGGTTGCCCATTGAAGTTTTGGAAGTTCTGTCTCTGGAAGTGTTCAAGGCCAGGCTGGATGTGGCCCTGAGCAACACGTTCTAGTGGAAGGTGTCCCTGCCCATGACAGGGACACTGAAATGAGATGATCTTTAAGATCCTTTCCAACCAAAACCATTCTGTGATTCTGTGATTCCGAAGTCAGGGATTTTCTCTTACCAGATCGGCTACTGTTATCCCTGCCCTGGGGCCATATATCCTTCATCACATAGGGAGGTGACATGCCAGCTTGGTGCTGGCAGACTCACCTGAATTTGTTTCCAACAACAAAGACCAACAACACCACCACCCCCGGCAAAAAATCCCACAAACAACCCCTACTGTAGCAGAACAGAGGGTTAAAGTCGCAATTACAGAATTGGTAACACAGTTACCCAAGAGAAAAATAAACCAATTACAAGGAAAAAAAAGCCAAAAACACAATTCCAGATTATATTTAACACTCAAATTCCTCCTTAATTGCTCCAGTGTCTCAGCCAGTTTGCAGGGGAGGAGTGGGGACTGGCAAATTAGCTCCCCCCAGGGCTGCTTCCCCCTGGGGAGCTTTCCCAATTTACATTCCCATTGTGTTCTTTAATTAGTACATTCCTACAGCTTTTCTGAGAGTCCCAACACTTCCAGGGCTGTGACAGTACTTTATAAATAATAAATCGGAGGGAGTATTCACTGTACCCTGCTTCACTCCTCCCAGTGTCCTGGCCGGTGTCTGGCAGCTTTTGCAGGGACCACACACAGCCTAGAGCAGCCCACCACTGCCAGCCCCAGAGGCAGTCTTTGGTGAGGACTTCAATAGCCTCTTTTCATCGTCCCACCTTGCACGACTTACTTGGAGTCCTGCTTCCTGCACAGGGTTCTCCTAGACAAAGCATTTGGACTTTGTGACATCCCCGTAATGTGATTCCAGTGCAGGTGAGAAGGGCTGGGAGGAAAGCTTGAGAGAGGTCCCTGAAGCCCTTTGTCTGACGAGGATGATGCCCAGAGGCAGCACTGGACCAGCCAGTCTTTATGATTCAGGTTCTACTTGGAGGCCTCCCAAACCCAGCATCAGCAAGCGTGGGGCATGCTGCTCCTCCACACGAGGACACAGGCAATACCCTCCAGCCCAAGATTCCTGGCAGCCTAGGGACACATGAACTTGTCCTTAGGGACAACAAAAAAGGGACATTTTTATTTATTTATTTATTTATTTATTCCGCAGCACATCAGCCAGCCTGTGCCAGGAGCAGAGCCCAGGAGTCCTTGCCACGCAGGAAAGCCTCCATCGCCTTCAGCCCCACAAAGGTTTCACACAGATAATCCTGGAAACCAAATGGCAGAAAAAGCCCAAAGTAAAGGAGAGACAACGCAGCCAAGCCAAGCGTCAGAGCTGCAACCCAACGTTTTCCCAGGTCTCATTAGGGATGATTTATGAAGGCTGACACCATCGTTAACCTCTGACCATGTCCCCACTGCCTGCAGGGCATTTCGCAGCCTGCCTTCGACTGTCCAGCAGCAGTGTGGGGGGACGATTGAGATTTTATCACCTCTGTTAATGCAATTAGGTGGTTTGAAGGAGACCCATTGGATCATCTTACCTGCAGTAACTCAGCCACTCTAGTTGCTCCCAGGACGGGCACATACTGTGTGCTTGCACACACGTGCAGCACTGCTTGGCGCAGGCATCGGGCACTAATAACCTGCCATTTGCAACCCCATCTGGTTCTGACATGTCCATTATTCGAAGGCATTTGGCAAAGACCTTGGGCAACTCATTTGCAGAGTCCGGGTCAGTTCACAAGCTCATGAATTCCCAAACTATTTGCTGGCCTTGCTGGTAGCCAAGCCGTGAATAGGTTTTTGGCAGACTTGAAAGGAGCCAGTGTTTTCTGAAAACACCTGCCCTCACAGGCTGCAAAAGCCCACAGATTTCCATTCCTATTTAAGATGCATATCCAGCCCTCGGTAAAGCTGTAGTAAGATGAAAACCTGACTTGTCTGCCACTATAGAGAATTCCCTATTTTTTTATCAGTCTCATGGGAGATGAAGTGACCTCAGTCCCTGACCCAGGGGTGCAAGTCTCACTTCACCTCACCTCACCTCACCCTTCCCTGCCCCCCAGGGCTGAAAACCGAGGAGAGCACAAGCATCTCCTGTCTGGAACCATCCCCAGTCCCTTTGCCCGGCCCCTTTCATCCCGCAAACGGTGCAATTGGCTGACTCTGCTTCAAGCCAAGCCCAAAACCCAGTGATGCCCTGGGAGCACAGGCAGCAGTAGCCTTGGATGCTCCTGGTCCTACAGCTGCTGCATCAGGATAATACACCAGCTGGAGCACAAGGATAGCCCTGGAAAAAGCACACTTGGCACCTTCATTTTCAGCCAATTCATATCATGCTTTGCTCTCCCTGGACCCACCAGACCTGCAGACAACTGGGGTTTGCTGCCTCTCATGTGCAAGGATGCAGCGAGCTTTTCCCTCCTGCCCTGAGGCTGAGGTTCCGCTCTCCTCCCAGCTGCCTCGCTAGTGCAAATCCTCACTGCAGTCTGTTCAACCAGTGGGCAACCCTTCCCTGCTGCAAACAGCAGCCCACAAGGCTCCCGGAGATCAGGCGGCATCGCACACCCGCTCAGAGAGGCAGGAGGCACAGGCAGGGGAATACGAGACGTGATTTGCTCGGAGACAGCTCTGTGCTTTTGGCAGGACTCGAGGGCATTTGTTTTGAAGCTGTGTTTACATGCCTTTGATCAGACGTGTTTAACTTTTCTGGTGCGTGACAGCAGCAAAACAAGTTTGAGACAAGGATAATGAAACACATTGTGCGCCCGTACATGTAAACGGCTACAACAAGGCTGCGCACATCAGCAGCTCAGACTGGAGGTGGGGGCGGCAGGGGGTGGGTGCCAAGACGGGGAGATGCATCATGATGATGCCAAACAACAAGTTGAAAATATATTAAAAAAAAAAAAAAAAGAAAAGAAAAAGCACTAACCCAGCAACAACAGCTCAAGCTCAGCTCTTGGAACTGGCCAAGTGAAGCCTGTGGTGAGCTTGGGTGCAGAAGTAAAACTCCATTCGACATTGCAGGGAGCTTTTCCTGAGCAGATAAACTGCTCCCATCGTGGCTCTGGGTTTGCTCTCAGCAGCACCACAGGGCACCTCAGGTATGGAGCAGCCCCTGCTTTTTCCAGCCTCTGAGGTTCATCAGCAACTCTCAAAGTCAAGCGCCATCTTTTAAGAAATGCCAGCACAAGATCAGAGAGCAAAATGGAAAGGCAGCTTCCAGAGATGCTCCTAAAATAGCTGCTCTCTGAAATGCTACGGGCACACCTGGCACAATTAGCAAGGATGTATCTACATATGTATAGACCAATAATTGGATCACTGAACACCCTGTCATCATTTCAAGCCTCACAAGGCAATAAAAACTCTCTCCCAGCACCCTAAGGAAAGGCAGAGAGTACTGCCGGCATCCTTTCAGCACAGGAGAGTGCATGGTCATAAACTGGGAAATGTTTCCAGGCACTGCAATGTAAACAGCCCCACACTGAACTGCAAATGAAGACCCTGGCATGGGGCAAAGCCTCAGGAGACAGCGGGGTGCTCCTACAGAGCAGTTTGAATGCAGTAATGCTATTTTTGAAGTTAAAAGAGACATGGAGGAGTGCTCTTTAGCCCTCTGCTAAAGAGCAAATCCAAGCATCTTACCCCTAGTAGTATGTCTAATTTACTAATGGAAAATGCCAGCAGAGAGACTTTATAATACGGTCCCATGCTGACCATGCTTTGAGATGAGAGATGCCACCATCTCTTTGTGCTTAGCGCAGCAGATGAGCAGAGCACGTTGGCACAAGAGGTTTCCTAATGGCATGCCACCTCACTACACAACCTGTCAAGCCAGCGCAGGCTTAAGCAGTGGATCTTAGTTGGCAATAGTGGGGGAAGTGAATACTCAGCTGTGATAAATATTTAACGTGCTTTTAGTCCTGAAGAAGTGTAGCACTGAGGCCATCATCCTGTAAGTGAAAACCAAGGCTGATTAATGGGAGAAGGTACTCCCATTTATGGGAGGTTAGGATCAATCCCAATTCTCAGCTATTTGTTGAATCTTTAATGCTCTTTTTCGATAGCAAGAGTTCCTTGGTGAAGGGCAGCATCCTAATAAGGCTGCTTTAACAGCAGGGATGTTAAGGGGGTATAAATAAAAGACCCCTGTAAAAATAAACAGTGAGGTAAAAAAGGAAGGTTTCGTGTGGTCACTGCTGTTGGCTGGCTAGGAAAAAGCAGTTTTCAGGTTCCCACTCTTCTTTGGAGGCTGGATTTACTTCTTTTGGAGTTTTCTCTGTCATCTCAGAACTGCGCCCAAGGTTAATCCTCAGGCCAAAGACAAGCTGTTGCTCTGGGAGGGAGGGAACAGTCAGTGGCAGCCCAACAGCCCGTGTCTGACCTTTGCACATCCTTCATTCTCTGCTGGAAAGGTCTCCACCTTCTTCCACACCTCAGCCCTCTTCTCAGACCCACAGTTTAACCATCTCATGCTCTAATTCTTCCCCCATCTGAGCAAGGTGCCCCCATACCAACTTCCACCTCGCCAGCCAAGATTAATCCCATGCCTCTGTAGTCACATCAGCATCAACCACTCCCCTCCTATGCTCTCAAACACCTCTTTCTCCAGAGTGAGTACCCAGGGTGAGCAGGAAGCTTGCATTTACAAGGCATTTGCCATCTCCCATCAAGGAGAGCATTCCCCTTTGTCCCTTTTCGGTTTTCCATCGCATCATCTTCCCATACCCCGTACTCCCATGCTCGCTTCCCCCAGTAAATCTCCTTTTGATTTTCTCACCATCCAGTAGGACCAGCCTCGCCTCCTGCTAGCAAAGCTCTCCCTGCACATCTCTGCTTGCTTGCCATCCCTCCCTTGCTGGCAAGCAGCACGGAAGCAAGACCACAGACATCAGCCTTGTAATGAAGATGAAGAGCCACACAGCCTTGCCGGCCCTCTCCATCTGCCTTCACCTTTCCGGTTGCATTACGCCTTATGTTGTTCCTTGTCTGAAACTAAACACCAGCTCCTTCACATCCACATGGCTGTGCTGTTACTCTCACCCCAGCCTTGTGCCAGGGATGTTACGGCATGAAAGGAAGGGGATGAAAAGTGAGCCAGGACAGGGGACAGCAAGAGGCAGTGGGGGAGAGGGTGTATTCACAGCAGCAGTGACCAAAGATGCCAGAGCCAAGTGCAGGTTCCCAAGCATGACGGGTGGTGGTACATCCCTGATGAGCCACTCTGGCTCCATCAAAGCATCAGCTGGAACAGATGTGATTGTGTGAGCTGAGAAAGGGTGCTGGCTTCTCCCCAGAGTGACAACTGGGATGAGAAGATGATGTCACCCACAGGCAGAAGCTAAGAACCTCTTTGGCCCCTAAAGCCCTTCCTCCTTCTCCACACTGCAAGGGCACCAACCTTCAAAATCCCTTCTCTCCCTCCAGCCCTGCATCTGCTGTGGTGGAACAAAAATGTGGTCCCTTCAACAATGAGGCTGGCCCAAAAGCAGGCAGCATGGCCAGACAATTTTCCTCCAGGGCTGCAAGTGCTGGAAGAATGAAGGAAAGGCCTGCACCCTCTCACAGCTGTACACACACATGCTACACACACAAGGGGTGTACACAAACAAGGGATGCCCACATCCCCTTCTACTTCCACCACGGACCTCTCCTCACTAACCACCCTCCAGGATCATTCAGCATCTCTCCCCCCAGTTGCCATCTCCACTGTAATTGTCTTTCCTCATCCACCACTGTAAACAGGGATAATGAATAAAGATACGAGGTTAAGCCTCTGCTGCAGATTAACCTGCCATTGTCCTCAGTGACAACAGGTGCCAGACATCTGTCCTTGCCCTGTGACAGTCCTCAAACACACTTCTCTGTGTTGAGGTAAGACTTTCAGGGAGATACTATGAGTCATCCTCCTCTGCCCAACTTTAGAAAGCTGTCCCAGGCCCTCCTTGTGCTCCTAGCAAAAAACCCAAGGAAGCGGAAGCATGGTACTGTGTGATCCTGCAAGGTGCCAGAGACAGAAGCTGGGATGCAACCTGCTGGCATTACAGGAAAAATCAGCACCAGAGAACCAGCCAGGCCCTCAGGTGGACAGCTTTATATCCGACGCCCCCATGGGACTCTGCACACCCACCCACTGCCGAGCAGCACAGTCAGATTCACCGCATGGCAATGCCAAACAGAGGAAGGATGCTCTCATCCCAGGGAAGGCACAACCAAGCCGTAGGCTGCAGCCAAAGTGCCCAGGTGCTCTGGCTTCTCGCCCTAAACCAGGATACCCTTTGGCTGAGCCACATGCTTGGGAAGACGATGCCTGTGCAAATGTTAAAAACAGGGCTGCTTTTGTTTACAGGCTGCTGGCAATGGCGCTGCACACCCCACATCCTCCCCCGGCCAGGAGCGAGCTCCAAGAAAGGAAATTACACAAGCCAGAAGGTTTGATGGAATGAACCCATTGGGCGGCTTGAAGATAGCTATTAATGGAGAGCTTTCTCTAATTGCTTTTGTATAATCTGGGGCTGCTAGGCGGAACTGGGTAATAAATGAAATCCAATTACATTTTCTCTCAGTATTTATTTTATTAAGTAGAATTCATCAGCTGATGAAGGGCCCCTCGAGGTAATGGCTCATGACCTAGTGGAAGGCACTTTTTTTATTATTATTATTTTCCCCACTTGGGGAAGCAGATAATTCCGTTTCCCAGTAAACGCAGACTGCCCCACCTGCACCGTGGGGAGCACAGCAGGTCCCAGGGCAGCACGGATCCCATGAGGACCCACACTGTCCTCCTGAGCGGGATCCCTGCTCTGACTGCTGGAGTCCCCATGAGCACAACGGGTGATTAAACCCCGGCTTCCGCGCGCCAGCCAGAATGGGGATGGATTTACAGCGCACAGCACGCGTGGTGTGCTCCAGAAGGCTGCAACAGGGACCAGTCCCACCGGGAACGCAGCAAGAAGCAACGTCACTCCACGTCTGTTCCCCAGGAGGCTGGACTCCGGTGCCAGCGCTGTTTCCCTAGAGTGAGTCTCCTATGCAGGGCTCAGAGTGTGGGCTCAGCTTGGGCGCAGGACTACGACTGACCAGGCTGGGAACACTGTGAACACCAGCAGCTCAGATCCACCACATCCAGCCCCACACTCCAGCACATCTATGAAACCTTGCATCTCTCTGCAACTCAGCACCTCAACCACCACCTGCTGGTGGTTTAAACCCAGTTACTGGTGCTGTAGACACAGTTGCTGCCATGAAGGCTGCCCGTCAAGGTCACCACAAGCACTGGTCCCACATGGAGATGCCTAGCCAAGACTTGTGCCACTGTTAGCATGCTGGCGTCAGCAAGGAATGCATGTCAGGGATTTCTGGTGCTGGCAGCAGCGCAGGGCACACTAGCTACCAAGCAGGGTTTGCTGGAAGCCGTAGCATTGCAGCAGAACAGATCCCAGGCACTGGCACAGTGCCTTTTCTGTGGTACAAGAGGCAGCAAAACCCAATGTGGGTCAGGAAAGGTTGCTCCAAGCATATCCTTACAAGCTCTAGCCAGCATCCATCCCTGTGGAGCAGGGATGGCCACCACAGCACAAGACCCTTCCTCCTCCTCCCTCCACACCAAAAAGCATCAATGGGGCTTGGGTCTGCCAGTTACTCATGGCATCTGGTGCAGCGCTGTTGCCCTCCTGCTGGAGCCCACAGCAAGGATCCCTCCAGCACGAGCAGGCAGGATGCCTCAGGGATCTTGCAATCAGCTGCTGGGCTTTTCACCATCCCTTTTCCCATCCAGATATTGACTGACGTTCACCCCTGGCTCCCAAACCCAGCGCCGACAGCCGCAGCTCGCCCGGCTTTCACTGCCATCTTGTCATACAAACAATTTATCACCCGCCAGTGAGTGCTGTTACAGACGACAGACTCCAGCGTCCATTAATTAACAGGAAATACTGAGAGAAGCATATACACATGCACAAATCTGTCTGAGAGGTTTCCTACAGCATCCACCGCGGATGCACCCACGTGCTGCCACAGTGAGCACAGCCTCTGGGAGCCACAGCAGATGAAGCCAGCAGCAGCCAGGCTCAAAACAAAGAAAAAGCAACATTATGAGGAAGAATACCAGCTCTGGAGGTGATAGAGTAACATGGTTTTATTCCTGAATAGTAAGAAACTACTCAGTTTAAGGGATCAAAAAAAGGGTGGTGATTTGAGAATGGGGAGCAAGCAAGCTGTGTCCCAGCTGCTGAGAGCCTGGGGTGAAGGTGACATCACAGACACCTCCAAAGGGCTTGCGCAGCCTTTTGCAGCAGGAACAGCTAATGCTTTGCCTACCCTTGCACTGGGGATGAGGTGTTCCTGGCTGCTGTACCCCGCTTCCAAGCCTTCCAAGGCTCTATCACAGCAGGATAAGCCCAGTTCCCCATCAGGGCAGCAAACCCAGCAAACCCAGCAGCCTTACACATCCCAGACCACGGCTCAGCAGCACTGAACGAATGCCCGCCAGAGCCTGAGCCCTCGTGCTGCTGGGTCAACTAAAAATAAATGAGGTGTGGGTTCACAGAGAGTCAGTGCCAGGTTTTAGAAGTGCTGTGTGTCGCTGGTTTTGCTGCAGAAGCCAGGCACAGAGGATAAGGAAAAAGGTTTTCAGAGGGCAAGGAAAAAGTGTTTCAGAGGAATCTTCTGAAACTCATCTGGCTTTTTGATTCGGGAAGAAAATCTAAAACCAGTTGGAAAGGAGATCTAAACACCATGTCAGAATCCAGCTCTTCATCTTTTTCACAAGTGGGCTTTCACTTTCTTCTGTGAGGCTATTTGCCAAGCACACAGAAACACAAGCTATTTTGCGTTGATCCAAAACTATTTTTCACCAAGTAAGCCATTCATCTGAAATCCTCCTCCCCAGCTCTGCTGCAGGAGAAGCTATCTGCTCATGGCAGACCACGATTTATGCTTAAATGAACATTTGTGACTAACAGGCTAGATTCATAGTGAAATGCATCATCAATAAATCAGTCAATCACTTCTGCCCTCAGCTCAGGGCTGAAGTCTGGAGTAACTACTCAGCATTTTGTCAACCTTTACTCCAGCAAAGACTGGGTAAGAGACCTCAGGGTTTAGCCTATTGATTGCTTACTATTGTTTCTGATGCCCTGAATGCTTTAGACATGCTCCCTTCAAGCAAGATTAAATACCTGGCTTATGGCATTGGGATTCAAGGGAAATTATCTTTTACAAGCATGGGAACAGACAAGTCAAATTGCCCTGTGCAGTGGTCCATTGTGGTGCAAAGGTGCCCCTGAATCCCCTCTGTGCTGCCAGCGAGGGGGGCACATGGCAGTGCTGACTCTCCCTGGGGCTGGCGTGGTGAGCCCCACGGCTGTAGCACATTTCTGCAAGTTAACTGCAATTTTGGCTGTGGCTCCAGAGCCTCTGAGGCTCTCAGCTCCTCCGGTAGTGTTTTGTTGCAAGAATAATAGAGTGACAGCTCGCCGGCAGCTTTGAGTAGCATCCCCAGCTCAAAGGCACCCTCAATGCCTCTGCCAAACTCCACCCTCTCGGTTTTTACATTTGTTTGAAGTTAAGCTGATCTAACTTGGGTGAGTGGACGCAGACGGGTGTTGCTCGACCAAAGCCAAAGAATGTCTCGGACACTCCCCTGCCCAAGGGCTGGTGCTTGTCCCCCACACACCATCAAGGATACTGAATGTATTGATACAGAGGGACGTAAGTGACCATCCTGCCGCACCAAAGGGCAGGCCTGGGATATGTGCACCCTCCACAAGCATAAAGCAAGGAAATACAGCAACCATTTGCACGTCAGAACAGCTCTTAATAACCGTCTGAACACCACCACCGACAAGGAACCCCTGCCATGGGCTGGACTTTGTTAGGGATCAAGGCTGCTTGGAAGGAAGATAAAGTCTCACTTTCTAAGGATGCTTCTCCCTGCTGACACCACCCTGAATGCAGGAAAAAAAAACCTCAACACCTAAAAACCCACCATTTCTACAGAAAAGACAAAAAAAAAGCAGCCTGCAGAAGGACCTGGCAGTTTAGGGAGAGGGGGGATAAAAAGGAAGTTAAAAACCCCGAGATTTACAGAATCCCAACGCAGACCACCAGCTGCTCTCCCAACCCCATGTCATGCCCTTGTACCATGGCGTACTGATTCCCAGGTTTCGCCCACATATCCCACTGTAAGGCAAACTGATTTCTGATGCTTGTCCCGCCTTCTTTTATTTCTGCCAGACCTCCCCCTCTCCTCTGGGTACTTTTCCTGCTGCCGTTTGTTCCTGTCCTTTACAGCTCTGCCTGCTGTCACTAGCATAACCTTGCCTGTTTGGTAATATGTGGCAATAAAGTGTCACTGTGGGGAAAAAATACAGCGTCGCAGCAGCATATAAATCTCTGATCCATAAATTGTGCTGCTCCCCACCTGCATGCCCCTCCTTTTAGATGTAAAGTGCAACGATTTGGGGCAAGAGGAAGAAAAAAGAGCCAGTCATATGTGATCTTACTGAAGGGCAGCGCTGAGGTGTCCTCACTGGGGGCTATAATGAGTGCTGAGGGACTGATGTGTGCTGTAAATTGCCCTGGAGACGCGGGTCTCAGTGGAGGCTTCGTGGAGCTATCCAGGGCTTGAAAAGGGTAATCTTAAAGGGGAAAATAATACATTAAACACTGCTAAGGAGTGCTGTCTACCTCCTCTTTGAACAGCCTCACTGGTGCTGAGCACACAACCCTGGGAGTGCCATGGCGGTGGAAGGGATCCAGGTGTGTGCAGCTGAGCCCGTCGCTCCTCTTCCCACCTAGATGTGGCATCCTGCCCATATCCATCACAGCTGAACAGCTCCTCCAGTAGATCCCCACCTCCAAGCACTCTCCCTGGGCATTAAGGGGGACTACAAGGAGGTAGGTCTGCAATTTTCCCTTCCACCTTGTGCAGGAGGTGTCCAGTTTACACACGTATGCCCTCCACCAGGCTGAAAATAGTTCCCCATGGCTCAGAGCCAGGATTCAGTGGGGCAGCTCCCACCCCAGGCAAATGCACCTCGCGTTCGTGGCCCCATGGTTTCCAGCTTTATTGTGCAGAGTACCAGGCATCCACTGCCAAGGCTCCCAGGAGCCAAGAGACCCACAGCATCACTGACACCCTCTGAAATGGCTTTAGAAGAGTTCAGCCCTTCTTGCTGATGGTTGTTTCTTTGAATTGGAATACACAGCTTGCCTCCATCAGACCCCTCATCTACTGAATTATCATCTTGGTCGCACTGTAGATCAGCATCCTGGGCCAGCTGTAAAATGTCACCTCCAGCACTACTGCGGCCACTCTCCCAACCACAGCTCCTGTGCCAGACCCAGCAGTGTCCCACTCTTTCTCCCCTGGTTCTTGGCACATTAGGGTCTCATCCACCACCCGTCACACGGAACAGCAGGAAGACTTGCATTAAAGCCTTCTCCTGACACTGACATCTTTCTTGACATCTATGGCTCACCTGAGCAGCTAAGCAACACTCCTGTGAATATAAACAAGCAGGAGGGAAAGTGCATTCGCTAGACAGATAGCTTGGGGAAGTGTCATCACCCACTGAAAGCCCATATGTGGTTTTGTAGCAAAGGTATCTGCTTCCTGTCTTGCCCACTCATCAGAGGAATATATGAGCAGAGCTGAGCAGCACCCTGGAGACAGACTAAAACCAAGCTGAGAGCAAATGGCGCTCGGAGGGCTGCGCAGGAGCTGTGCAGGAGAACACATTATGGACACCCTGGGGAAGAGAAATCTCCTTTCTCCCAGCCTTGGGAACGGCACGCAGCCAGGATCCATCACGCACCTCTCCTGCACTTGATCAAGGCAATGTGTTAAATTAATGAAAGAAGTCAGGTCTTGGTCCCCAAACCTGCCCATGGATGACAACTTCCCTCCTGGAGCCACAATTCACTGAGGCCTAAAAAGAAGCACTTATTGTGAAATTCTCCAGCTCATTGCTGTGGTTTGGTGCTGGGCTTGGACACAGGAACACTCACTGTGCCAGCATGGGTCCTGCCAGCTGCCTGCCCAGGCAGCAAAGGGATCAGCAGCAAAGGGATCAGCAGCAGGCTGGGCCGTGGGAGCAGAGGCACAGCCAGCACATCACACAGCACTTGAACCACATCAAGACATTGCCCTTAGTTTTGGGAGCCCCAAGAGAAGTCCCAGTGCTAGTTAACTAGAGGAAATTCAGCCAGGGCCGCTGAAATGTCCGGAGAAACTGTTGAGGAGACTGATGCAGGCTCTTCACAGCAACCCACAGCAAGAAGGTAAGTGACAGTGGGCATAGCTGAAATAAAAGGTTCCCACTGGATGCTAGGAGAAGCTTTTCTCTCCTTTTTCTAGGGTCAGAGCCAAGAGAAAACCAGCACAGCACCTTTAACAACACCACTCAAGGCTAAACAAGAATGAAGCCTCTGCCCTTCTCCCATTCCCAAATTCCTAACTATTGTGACAGAACAAGGTACCTCAGGAGACGGAGGATGCCCAAGCTTCAGCCATGAACCCCCAGCTCAACAGCCACACTGTTTTGATGTAACATCCGTGGCAGTTCTGCTTTGAAGCTCCAAGGGCTCTGTAGCTCTATGCAGATGCAAGAACAAGATGAGGGACTGCTGACATTATCTTAGCCACCAACTCCAGGAAAAGACCTCTCAGCCACTTCATTCTTACTATGTAAACATCAAGTCCCTACTTGGAGGAAGGACAAAGCCCACCTACAAGCTGTACTGCTCAGGGCTGTGCCTGGAGGGGACACACCTCAGCCACCTTCAGATCCAAACATCGCTAAACGCTGAAAAACTGCATAATCAAGCGACAGCAGCGGAGCTTTGGCAAGACATCTGTCCATCTATAAATAGAAGCTCAACTGTGTGTCCTTATCACAGGGCTTTGATGTGTTTGGGGAGAATATTTTCTTCCCCTTCACCACCAAGTCCCAGGCAGCACAGATAATGGGCTTGAATCGATCCAGCTCAAGTATTACTAAACTTCCTACCACTGTGGCAGCATGCCAGCATCAAATAGGACAAGAGAACATGTGTCTCCTCAGAGCCAACCACAAGGAGCGAGCAGAAAATTGCTTTAGGCTTAAAAAAAAAAAAAAAAAGGTACTTTTTGCAGATTTGTAGATCAATCTACAATGTATTTGTATTTTAGAGGTTTAAGAAAGTCAATAGAAACAAGATATATCATAGCTGCACAAGAAGCCGAGAAGTTTTATTTCTATTTATGCTGCTACTGGCACTCCAGCTGCTGGCTCAATGTCCTGCTGCGGTCCCACATCACTACTTCTCCAGCAGGAAAGTCGAGGAAAGGGGCTCCCTCCGCTGCTGTAGTTCACCACCCCGCTGGTTTTGCCAGGACAACTCAGCCCTGGGGCTGGTCAGGGTCTGATACACCTGAAGTGTGTCACCACCGCACCTTGTGCCCTGCTTGCAGCAGCAGGGCAGCAGGAGGACACAGGGACCACTGGCAGTGGCCAGGCTGAGCTCCCACAAAGTGCAGCTCATCTTCTTAGGCCTCTGTCCGCACGGGCTCAGCACACAAATTGGCTCAAGTCTCTGGGGATTCTCCGGACAGTGCTGAGACAATCCCTTGGGATTTGTTTCTCAAGCTGGTGCTGCTGCAGAACTGCAGTGCCCTGACCTCTACGAACTCATGCCCAGGGATGTGAGAAGTTGGTTCCCTCCCGCAGACACGTCTGCCACGCGCCCACCGCTCCTCGGCACCATCATGGTATGACTTGGGAGCGGCCTTGCATAGACCCCTTTGCCACTCCTCTGGCCCCCTCAGCTACACTGCAGGGCACCACAAAGCATATTCAGGACTTTTTTCTCCCTTTTTTATCACGGTGAGTCACGTAGCATGCCTTATCAAACCAGACCTAAATCACGTCTGCCTCTCCCCAGGTGCCACGTAATATGTCAGCCATTAAACGTGCAATTATCCCGCGTTTACAAATCCATGAGAGGTTCTTGTCCTCTCATGGGCAGGAGTGCTCACATCCCTGTGGTGGAGCCTGTCCTAATGAGCCACCAGGAAGGGGATCCCACTGCAACTGGCCACATGCATTTCCCAACCTCCGTAAGGCACAAAATCCCATTTCCTGGCTTCCACCCTCTGGCTCAGAGGGTGAAGAATAAAGTGTGCATCTGGATTGGAAAGAGTTGGCTGTACATGGCTGGTCAACAGGAAGAAGTCCCCAGGCTGTGGGATGCCCAGCTCCAGACATCCTTCTGCCCCAGAGCCCATCCAGGCATGGGAAAACAGGTCAGCCTGCAACAGGAAGCAGAAAACAGCTTTCTACCCTTCCTACACAGCTAAAACTTGTGCAAACGCCTGCCACACATCCCACCAAACCCTTTGGGAGAGGAAGCCAGTGATGCAGGGCAGGGATCGGCAGCTGACGCACCAATGCTGGCAGGAGTACCAGCCTGCTGATGCTTCTCCAACCCCCTTCCCATCTCTCTGCCAGGCTCAAGCTCCTCTAGCAGCACATCATCTGGGCTGGGCTCTTACTCCCCGCTGCCACGCACAAGCAGGCGTCAGGGGACGTATCTTTCCACAAATCCGAGGAAGAAACAAGCAGCATTAACTCGTAGCATGTGTGTGTGGAGACCCCTCAAACCCTTTTTTCCCTTGCTCCCATCTGCTCTGCTCTGGGCCACTAAATCCAATTCAGCAGCGCTCAGAGCTTGTACCAAAGCTGCGACACATTTGTCAGATCCCTGACTAGACCCATGGCTAATTTTACAACGCTAATTTATCTCACCATATTATATCGCTTTCATTTCATCCCCCCAGGATCCCATTACTGCCAGTGTACCTTGTAGCCAGCATGTAACTGTAATTGGTATTATTAGCGACGTACCCTGCTCGAGCTGCTCTATTTGCAGAGCTGCAAGGAGTCCCGTGGGTGGGCTGATCTACCTCCAGGATGGGGAGGGAAGGAGTCTGTGTTCCGTGCCACTCCATGGATGTCACCAAGGACCAATGCCAAGGGCAGGGTTTTGCTGCTGTAGAGCATCTCTGCATGCCCACACCCCAGCCCACTCCCCGCTGTGACTCCATTAGGTGCTGCCCACCACTGGGTTCCTTAACCTCGACCTTTTAACTCCAGGGCACACAATCAGCTGTGCACACAGGGAGCATTTCTGTCCTTGCTTGTGGTTCAAAGTATAATGGACTCTGCTTACCCAAGGTTAAAGGGGCTACAAAACAACTCTGGGAAGCATGATGCAGGGGTAGAGGGCAGGGAAGCTGTACAGGGAAAATTCATCATTCATGCTATTTTGGCCAACTGTTTCTCCTCTTCGGTGTAAGCTATTGCTTTCTAGGATCAACATAATTAAAGCCATGCAGTTTCAGCTAAGTGAGAGGCTGCACTAGTCAAACGGTGACAATTCCCACTTAAGATGTCCTTGTCTGGCATTTAGAGACTTGTTAAATTTTAATTCATCATTTTCATTTCTCAGGCACAGCACCAGCAAGCACTGGGCTTCCCCAGCACAGCTCTGCAGAGTCTGCATCCCCGAGTGGGGCAGCTCCATCCCCAGGCCGCTTCCCTGCTCCACCACGGCTCAGAGAACATGATCCCAAACCCCTCCTCAAGCCACATACTTTACCACAGCCCCATACTGAGCACACATGCAACAGGTCTCAGAGGTGGGGCAACCTCTTGCCCATGGCTGCTGCTGGTGGTGGTCTCCCAAGGGGATGCACTCATTTTCAAGCAAAGCCCATGTACCTCATCCCTGATGCTGCAGCCTGCCAGGGCAGGAGAGCAAAGAAAACATCAAGCAGACCCGAGAGCTCCAGGTTGTGCTTGTCTGCAAGAGATGGCACCTCACCTCCCACCACAAAGCTGGGCTGGGTGACACTTACCTGCTCCAGAGTGGTTCAGCCACGACACAGGACCTCTGCTACTGTGTTTAGACTGTGCACCTCTGAGCTGCCCAAAGGGCTTTCAACTGGGAGAGCTCTTTATGGAGAAGTTGTCCATGGGCAGCCCGTAATATGGGCATTTTCCAGGCTGTTCATCCATACCTGCCCCTCCACATCCTAGATAACCACTCTCAGCATCTGCCCTCTTTGCACAGCAGCCAAAAGGCTGCTCACAAGCCAGAGCCAGGAGCAGCCTTTGTCACACTTTAATAAACACCATCCTCGCCAGAAGACACATGTCCTGCACTCCCAGAGAGCACACCCACCCAGGACAAGTTGGGTGAGCAAGGTTTTTAACCCACCTCTTACCTCTCCACCAGTCCAGAGTCCTTGGGGCGTCCCCAATTTCTCATAAACGTCCGGGGGATTCTTCTGGCTGCTTGACCAACCCTCGCCGCTCAGATCTGGGATTTTCTTCAACAAAACAGAAGAGACAACCTGTCAGGTTACCTGGTGAAGCTCTGCCACTGCTTCAGGTTTAGGAAACAACCAAGGTGGGGGAGCATCTGCTCCTCTGCCCTGACAGCTGGGGGTAACCGGTGCAAACACGAAGCTAGTTAAAGTAAGAGCCCTCCCACAAGAGCGTCACAGTCCAGCCCCACAGCACGTATTTGCTTAATTATTTCGATTCAGAGACATGAAATGGGAGATGGGGAAAAAAACCCTGCAGCTTGGGGCATCTCTGATCTTCTTTACAGACAGCAATGCTCCCCAGACGGAACGGCACAGCAGCACCACACTGTCAGCCCAGCACCAAGGCATTCGCCCACGAGCTCTTGAGCTGCCTGAGCCCTAATCCTGAAAAGCCTCACGCACGTGTTAAACCGTGCAGGGAGAGGCCACTCCGGCTGAACCCGGGAGTGTGAAGAGGAAAGCACGCTTGTACGGCTTTGCAGCACAGACACCAAGGACTGGGAACGGGAGGAGAACTTTCTGTGCTACGTGTGACACGCTGCCTGGTGAGATGGAGTCAGAGGCATTAGTGTAACCAGCGGTGCCCTCCCTTACAGCAGGAAATATGCTTTTTGTGTTAGACAAACAAATTATCCGTCGCGATCTGTGCTCATTATCCAGCTCTTGTGGCTGAGGTTGTGTTGCTCCCCCCACTTCTTTTTAAATGCTTTGAAGAGAAAAAAAAAATCTTACGGCTCTGCATTATTAAAAATGAAAAATAGGAGCCAAAACCCACCGGCAAGAGGAAGGTCTGGGAGTCCTGCAGAGATTCTTTCCCAACGGTGACAGTGACTCCAAGCCTGGAACACCACAGGCTTTAATTAGCACCCTAGCCTCTGCTGATGAGCTTTGCCAGAGTTCCTCCCAGGACCTCATGGAAAGCCTGGGCGAGCCAATGGGAGCATGCTATAGAAACCCAAACTACAACCCCTATCTACCCCCTGCCTGCCTACAAAACCTAAATAAATAAATGACCCCCCCTGAAACTCCACTGGGCGCCTGATGGTGAAACTCTCATTTGCAAAGTGCTTGGAAATAATTACAAAATCTTCCCAGAGTTTACCAGGAGGGAAGTGGACTGTTTGTCATGCCGGCAGCCACGGTGTGCAGCAATTTATCATCGTTGTCAGGTGTCAGCCACCAAGAAATTTAACTCCAGCTGCCCCAAGCCCAGCACTTGCAATGCCCCATCATTCAAAAGCTGCTCTGCCAGGCACCCCAGAGCTGAGGAGTGACTGGCAAGGAGGGGAGAGGGCTACTCCGCACCAAGCCTCCTCTCACTCTGCAATGCCAATGTAACTCTTTGGTTATTTTTTCTAAATGTTTTTGGTTGCGGGTGTTGGTTTTTTTTTCCCCTACCCACAGATGAAGTGGAACAAAGGAGACCAGGCTACAGCAAGAGATCAGGCTCGTTTGTCATTACCTGCCAGAGACCCTCCTGGGCTCTAATTCCAGCTTGGCAGGGACATGAGAAGAGAGACTAGGCTTAGCACTGAGAAGGCTCAGGGAGGGAGTGCATTATTACAGGTACAAAGTGCAAAATCCCGGTGCCTTTTCTGAGAGACATCTCTGAAACCTCTGGAAAAGGACTGACATCCCCTGCCACCTCTATGCCCTGTGCTGATCAGACAAGCCAGCCCTGCCACAGGTCCAGCAGCCCAGCTTTCCACGTGGAAGTCAAAGCATGACTTGCTTTTTGGGGACTCCAAATTGAGGTCAAACTGGGTTTTGGAGGAGCTCAGCATGCCCAAACCAGATCAGCAGCTGAAGGACCTGATTAGGGGCATGAATTACTGCTGAGCCAGAGGGAAGGTCTGTGAGCTGTGCTTCCCCATAATCAAGGGACAGTCTTGATCACAGCTCAGGTGGGCTCACATAAGGAGCAAATGTCATCAGCCACAGAGCAGGGACAAGTCTTGGGTCAGGTCCCTGCAGGAGAGCTTGCATCACTGCAGAGCTCACCCTGCATCAGCAGGACTTGAGGTCTCAGCAATGCCATGGTCAGGGCACTTCAGCAATGTGACACTTGCTTTATAGCGCAAGTCTAGGCTGCCCCACTGAAATACTCCTGTTTTGGCCGTTTCTGTAGCAACAGGCTGACTTTAGAGGAACCTGCCTGCAAAAGCACTAACTTTTTAAACAGGTCCTTGCAAAATCCTGGAGGAAGCCCAGCACCCATGGCCTGCTGCATGTCCCACATGACGCATGTGCATGGCACAGCAAGGGCTAATGGAACCCAGTGAACCACTTGCTTAAAAAAAAAAAAATTCCGAACACACAGCATTTGCCAAAAAATCGTTCTCTCCAACACAAGCTGCGGCTACGTTGATCAGGCATCCATGAATTTTACTTGCACCAGCAGAAGGGGCCCAACGTTTCCCAGCCAGTGGAGGAGCTGGGGGGCACAGGTTTTGCAGTCCTGTGTGCTCGAGGCAGCTCCTGCTGCGGGGAGCTCCCCGCACACGCTGTGCGTGACACACCCACACAGCCGTGCGATTCAGAGCCTCGCGAGTTGGCGCGGGGAAGGTGGATTTTTGTGGCGTCAGCAGCAAGCGGATCCCTGATGCCTGGCTCAAAACCTCCCCCAAAACTATCAGGCCCAGTCTCGCAGCACAAAGATACTGGAATTTCTTCAGCACAAATGCAAGAATTTTTTCTGCCTTTTTTTTTTTTAAATTTTATTTTTAACTGTGGATAAACTAATGCCTTCCCCCCCGCCTCAACCCTGTTCTGAAGGCAGCTTAAAACTCTCTTTGCTAAAATTTTCCAAAAAAATTCAGCCGGAGGCAGAGACATGTGAAGTTTCAGTCCAAATGGTTAAAGCCTGGCGTAGTTTCAAGCAACTGAAGACAGGGGCTTATAATCAGAAGTGTCAGGCAGCCTTAATTATATTATTTCCTGAAGGAAATAGTTTTCCCTGCCGAAGTCCAGGAGTTATTAAAAAAAGTTGACCTCACTGGAACCAATCAAGATGGAGACAAGAAGCCTGTGATGGATTCTTAAGGCAGGCGTGTTCATGCATCTCTATTTTCAGGGGTCCAGGATTTTAGGACAGGTGTTCCCAGACAAGCCTGGCTTTGTGACAGCTGAGAGCCAGGACCCAGGATGCGGAGCCCCCTCCCATCCATCCTCATGGAGTGCCCTGGGCAGGGGCACGTGGGACCCTCATGCACTCCAGGAGGGTGCCTGCCTGTGCCCAGATCGATTGCCTCACCAAGGCGAGCGAGGAAAAACAGCCGGATGCTTTGTAGCTGTCAGGAGCACACAGGCTTTTTGTCCGTGTCTTCCTCTGTGACCATAAATAAAAGTGACAGCAACTTTATTTAGGACTTCTTCCAGTTAAGAGGGGACGGAAGAAAAGTGAAAAATGAAATCGTAGCTCAGCAGAGGCAAAGGAGGAAGGTCCTGGAGGCACAGCTCAGGCTGTGCCACTGCTGCAGCAGCCTGGGGTGGTGGCAGCCCTCACTCTCCAAAATCAGCACCTCCTCATCCCCATCAGTGCACCCTTCTCCTCTGCACTTCCAGGCACAGAAATCCCAATCCCAATCCCAATCCCAATCCCAATCTTACACTGCAGCCCCTGCCTCCACTCCCCAGTGCTAGATGAGAGGTTCAAGCATCTGGAGTGAGTCAGGGGTGGAATAACCATGTCTCCTTTCCTCCTAAGAGACTGAAACAACCCCCAAATAATCCAGAGGAGAAAGTCACCTGTTCGCTACACATATGCAGAGGTTGTACTTGTAGCATCAACAGCTGCCCCAAAAGGCAGCTCAGTCCTGTGCAGCTCACCAGCATGGCTGAGCAGGGAGTGCAGCATCTCCACCAGCATCCACTACCACAGAAAGTCCTGTCTATTTTGGCTACAACCTCCAAGGAGTATTTCGCAACTGAAGAAAGACATCCTTTCTATAAAAAGCAGGGGAAAAGACTCAAAGAGCAGGAGAGGAGGGAAGGCTGCTCTGCAAGAGGGCTGAGTGCGCTGCAGACCCAGCCCCAGGCAATGCCCCAGCTTGAGGTTGCACAGCCAGGGTTTGAGCATCCCAGTCTGGTCTCCCCCAGCTCCCTGCAGCATCTCCCAGCAGCACAGCACCTCGTGTATCACAACGGTATTGCAACACACTGATAACACAAGCTCTGTTTCAGCCTTCATCCTGCTTGCACCAGTGCTGAGCCAGAGTTATGCCACAAGCCAAAATCCAGTGCCAGTTCCCAGGTGCTTAGGGGCTTGACTGGATCTCGTCTGGAGTTGTGGCATGCACTTGCACCCAAACACCAACACTCAGGGCAGGCATGTAGGAAAAGAACCCTCTCCCACCCCCAGGGATGTGCTGACCCCATGCAGAAAGGTTTAGGGTGGAAGTTGTGTGCAGGTCCCCAGGGAGAGAGGCTGCCAGTGACCTCATGGGTTTCTTCCACTGCTGCCCTCTCCGCTGCCATGAGTCAGAGATTAATGACAGGCCATTTGTCAGCACCGGTGGCATCATTGCCAATCTCATTTCTGAGCAGACATCTGACCTTGCTTGCCTCCCCGAGACCCGTGTTACCGCATGGCTCCAGCAGCCTCCTGACAGCTCCCAGGGGAAGCAACACGAGGCAGGGAACTGGGCTGTGACAGCCTGATCCTGAGTCAGGATGCACAGACAAACACTTCAGCTCAGGATGAGCAGTGTTTGTCAGCTTGTCCCACTGCCCTACCCTCCTCCCAGCTGGCACCCAAGAAAGGGTCTCTCTTACCAAGCACTGGAGAAGGGAGATCTGTGCCCAAAGAGGAGAGCATAGGCAAAGCAAGCCTTGCCCAAAACTCAGGAAGGCAGGCGGAAGAGGGTGTGGGAGACACACGACCTTTTCCCCAAGCCTGCAATATCCTGTCTCTGCCCACACTACTCAGCCAGCTGGAGGGATCGGTGTGCAGTTCCAGCTGTGGCACCAGAGCTTCTCCACAGTCAGCCATGACCCAGTCTGAATCTTAACCCAGATCTCACTCAATGAGGAGACCAGACACAGATCCACCCTGCACTCCTGAGCAGAGCTTGTACCATGTCCTGAGGTGTAGATGACCTGTGCCACAAGGTCCAGCACTCCTCTGCCCCAAAGCAGACCATGCTGTCACTGTACAAGTCCACTCTGAAACTGTCGCTTGGTCACCACACACAGCTCTGGTCCTCACAGAAAGGGAATAGGGAGACAAGGAGAGGCACACGGGAAGGGGAACAAAGCATCTTCTGCATCAGGGCGTTCCAAACACACCAAGGCTTTTCAGCCTGGGAAGAAGGAGGAGGCAGGGCTTAGCCACAGGACCTCAGGCTAGACACACTGTGTTGGCCAAGCCGTAATGTTGACACTGCTCCCTACTAAACAACAGAAAACAAATGACTTCCAGAGGAGCAGGGAAAATTCGAGAACAGGTCTTCTGACAAGTGCTGGTCCTGATGCAAGCTTTGCCTCAACACAACAAGCTTTGCCTCAACACAGCCTTGGACAGCCAGATGCATCCCCACCAGGAGGGATGAGACAACCACCAACACAGCTCTTCTTCTGTGCCAAATCAAGCCAGTCCCAGCTCTCATACTTTTCAGAAGGAGAACAAATTAAAATGATGTGGGACTGGAAAAGACCCACTTGGTTAAGATGAAGAAATCAGTGCCATTAAACGTCATTAGAATAATATGCCCAGAAAGCTTCATAAAAGGAGATACCATATGATTGAATGCTCTCCAGACCCTCATTTTACACAGACCCAAAACATCAACCCAGAGCCTCTTTTAACAGCCAACTCTCACAATGATCTGAAGGTTTTAGGTTTTGTTTTGCGATGTGTTGTTTTTTTTTTTTCCTGAGGAGCTTTCGGGTCTGCAATTGAAACTACAATTCCTTTAGTTCCTGGGGGGGTGAAAAATAAAAATCATTTTTCATTAAGCTGAAGCAAATGGCATTTTTGCTTGTCAAAAATACTTGACACAACTCTGATAAACTCGACCAGACATATAAATAAAAGATTTAAATCCTTCTGCTTCAGATCTTAAGAAAAACCTGCTGTCAGTCCAGCGCTAGTACAAGCTCTCTCTTACAGGTCACACTCCCTGGGGGCTGCCAGCACCATCCCAGCACTGATGCTAGGACAGAGGGCAGGTACCAGCCACACCAGCCCGTTCATGGAAGTAAAACCCCACCAGGCTGTGTTGTCCCTCTGCAGGCTGCTCTCTCTGAGACTGGATCAGCCTCCCCTGGCTCAAGCAGCACACAGCCGGCTCCAGCAGCTGGGAGGTGAGCATCGATCCCTTCCCTCTCCTGCCACCATCCATATCTGATAGCAGCATCGACCGAGCAGCACTGGATGCTGTATTTCCTCGGCCACCTGGGCTGTGCACCAGCAGCCACTGAGCCTCCTTACCCATCTGTCGTGTCAGCGAGGCGGCCGCAGACGCCGTGACAAGACACAGAGCGGTGTTGGAGCCCATTTCAAAATCCTTCTATCCTATTCAAGCCAGAGAGGCTTATGTGTATGGATTTATACTGTTTGCCCCAATATTTAGCTATTGAGCTGACTAATCTGTGTGCAAGAAAAACCCCGGTGGCTCAGAGGCTGAGCAATCTACATCATTCATCATTTAGATTAGCTATTGTCTTAATCCTCTTTAAACTACTATATAATACATAAGGGAATGGATGTCCTATATGCTCGGGATATGCAGAAAAATCTCAGGCTGAAGCTCAGAAACTTGGACAGAAGCAAGAATGACAAATCCTACCATGCCACAGAAAAAAAAGGGAACTTGTTGCAACCCCTGGCAGATGGTTTAACTTCTTCTTGCTCTATCCACCCCAGCAGCCTTTAATTATTTCCTATCCAGCTTCTCAATTACTTCCCAGGCAGCTTCCTAAAGCTCTTCTGCCCTGTCCCTTCAAATACAACCTCGTTATGAACTGTGGGCCTCAACCTGCAGCAGCCCATGCCATGTGGACTTTCTACTGCCCCAAGGATGTACAGCCCTGTGCCCCGGGAGCTGGGACATCCCACTCCAGCATCAGCTGTGGCTGTGCTGTTCTCAGAAAGGCAGTGGCTCTGCGCAGCCCAGTGCCACGCTCTGGGCCATGCCTGGCCAACAGGTAGGCTCAGGTCAAGGATTAAAGCCTGCTTGTATATCCAGGATCATGCCACGCCTTGCTGCAGTGCCCGGCCGGAGGATGAACAAAACCAGGTTTCCTTATGGTAACAGCAAAGAGTTCAGGGGCAGAAGGAGGGACTGCAACAAGGCAGTGGCAAACAAGGCTTTAGTTCACTGCCTGCCAGAGCTGAGGGAACTAATAAACAGACAGATGAGCTAAATTGTCTTCTGAACTTCTGTATCAGTATTCACATTACAGAGGCTGCTTCCAAGCAATTCCAGCGTATTAATAATAAATGCTACATAATTACAGCAGACTTGCTTTGTCCTCTCTTCCTGTTTACTGTCAATGGCTCTTTAACCCTTTGCAGCCCACAGCTGGCTCTCCACTGGCACCAGACCCTCCACAGATGGCATAGCCCTGGCATCACTGATGGGTGTCTCTCCCAGCTCCCTCCTGGGCTGGTCAGGGTGGAAGGGGAGGTGAAGGAAAGCTCAAGTACTGATACCACTCCGTAAGGATCACTTTCTACCTGTCAAATGCCTGACAGTGTTGCTGCAGGGCATGAAAAAGTTGTATTTGAGGCCTCAGGAGCACCCCCAGGCTGGGACGAGCTGGGGACTGTGCAAACAGCATCTCCAATGCGCAGAGTTGTAACAAGTCACCGAGAGCCTCTTAACAGCAAAGAGGGTTTATGGCCTCTCCTGGATTTACTCCCCTCCAGACTTGCAGCTGGAGCTGCCTTCCCTACACAGATGTTTTTCGTGTATCTCTACCCCAGGCCATTGGGACCCTTCCTGCTGCACCTAGGGTCCTCGGGCTGTCAGCGGTGACAGCCAGCCGGGATGCAAACACACACTGCTGGGAGCTGGAAGTGGGCTCTGGAGCAGTCCCTGAAGAACGTATTCGTGGGGAGTCATAGGATATCACCCACACAGGTCCCAAGTCTGGCACCTAGGTAGGGAAGAACAAAGTTTTTGGATAATCAGTTTTCAAACCAAACACCTCCAGTGTTCGAACAGTGGCCACATCCTCCATTCTCAGCAGCACCACAGCCCCACACAGCTGCTCTTCCCAAGTCTCCTTCCTCGTAGGCAAGCTGTGCCAAAATGCCTGCCCTGTCTGATCATTTCGTGAGCTGATCCAAATGAGAGTTAAAGACCCCTCTGGCACTTTTCCCCTGAATTTTCGAGGTGTTTCATCCAATGTAGCTGCAAACTGAACTCTGGAGCCTGCTTTACTTCCCACAGGACTGTCTCCGTATTTCTTCCTCAGTTGCAAGCAAAAAGTATCAAAACTCTGGAGAAGGGCCCACATTAACAGTGCAATAGCAGTTTTTATCTGAGCACAGGTTTAATTTGCACCTTTCAGGCTAGCTCTTTTCCCAGCCTTGCAGGGAGGCTGCCATGGCTCCTAACACGGCTTCAATAAGAGAAGAGAACAAATGGGATTTCTGCAAGAAACCAGCGTGCAAAACAAAGTATGCCTGCCTTCCAGTGCAAATTAACTCAGCTTCTGACCCGACTGCAGACCTTTCCAGACAGGAGACCCACTGGACAGCAAATGAATGCCAAACAACTCAGATGCAAATCTCTCCCTGCACAGAGAGCCTCAAATGTTAAGGGAACACTTGGCTCAAACAGCTGGGCATTGAAAAGCCTTGAAATGGAAAAACACAAACAGCTCAAACCCAGTTACATCACTCACACAGGGAAAGCGAGGCTGGAGGGACATAAGAACATCTATCCCTCAGACACCAGTGTCTCCCACTCCACCTGAGACATGCAGAGCATCCCCCAGTGCTGACATCCTGCCATTGTTTTCCAGTGGTTCCCACAGCTGCACAGATCCACTTTGTATTTTCTGTGCCACCTCCTCTGCCAGGTGAAGTATAGAAGATTTTTTTTTTCTCCCTGTACACAGACACATTTTTGATTTCTCAGAGAATGAAACAGCAACCAGTCGTTCAGGAATAAGCGCTAAAAAAAAAGAAAGACAGCACTTCTGTCCTAAAATGAGTACAGGCTCCAGGAAAACAGAGAGAGACAGATGGTGCAAGGCCTGGGAGCAAGACACAAGGCAGGCAGGAGTCCTCTGGACCACTTACATGGAGCATGCATGCCAGAGAAGGATGGAGCAGAATGGCGATTGGGAAGAAATGGGATCAATATCATTACATCCAGCTCTTCCTTGGAGGACAGTACCGTGAAGACTACTTGGAGAGCAGCACAGTACACAGTTAAAGCTAGCAGATCTCCCCTGGGTACAGGGAAGGGCAAGTGCATCCCTGCTGGGTGGCCTTGGGTTGATTGCATCTCTGCTCTCTCTTCACTCACTGCCACTTTCGGCAAGGCAGCTCTGATTTCTACAGGGCAGGGACCTGTGCAAAGGGCACTCAGCAGGCTGGAGTCCCCCCACACCATCACGGGACAGGGCAGCCAGCAGAGCAACAACCCATATGGAAGGAGAAGGGAAACCCACAAAGAACTGCAAGGAAGATGACATATGTCAGCTCCAGAAGGGACGATCCTGAGCTGGGCTGGGACACGTGCAACCTGTGCTGCTGGAGGAGCTCCCACTCGCAGGGGGAAGCGATGGCCCTGCCAGCCCCTCGCAGCACCCGCCAGATGCACTTGCAGCCCCCAGCACTGCTGAGGTGGCTGTCACAAGCAGGATTGCAAAGGTGGGAGGACACTGAAGTTCCTGGACTGATCTGTGCTCAGTGATGCCACAGGCTAAAGCAACATTTGCCCCAGGATTATCAGCCAGCTCTCCTAGATGCAAAGACAGAAAAGCACTAGCGTTCTGAGGTCCCAGGCTCATCTCCAGGACAGCCTGCATCCCAAGCCCCCCGCCAGGGCTGTTTCCCTGCTTTCTAACAACACCCATGTCCAAACCCACCCCCCAAATCTCAGGATGCTCCTCGGCAGCTGATGACAGCACGATGCAGGCTGTGTCAGCCTCCTGTGTCAGCCCCCTCCGCAAGCCATTTAGAAAAGAGACAGCAAGTTATTAATTACTTAATTATTAAGCTGCTAATTGATAGTAAGCTCTGTTAGCTCTAGGGGAAACAGAAGCAGAGCTGTGCCCCTCACACCACAGTTCACTGACTGCAAGTGCAATATGAGGGGTCTGAGCTGCCCAAGAGAGCTGAGGACACAGTCATACCACTTCCAGCTCAAGCTGCACACCCCAGCCCAGAGACCTCTTAATACTTCACTTCCTCCATCCCTGCCGTGCCTCCAAGCACGGTGACAACCAAAGGTTTGAACATTCTCTCCCAGGTGACAGTCAGACCCCGGTGCAAACCCACCAGCACCAGTGATTGCCTCCATCAGACTTTTTCTATAACACAGCAATTAGGGGTGAAAGCCCCGGGGCTCGCCCCAAAGATTTCCTCTCTTGGAGGGGATGAGCAGTTTTCCTATCACCACAACCCAGCAGCACTTCGAAAGTACAAAAAGGCCCAGGTTTGTCTGGTCCTGTGCAGACTCCTGCATCTTGCAGGGAATGAGGAGATGAAGCAATGCAAGAACCAGCCCATGCCAGGCAGGTAGGATCACGCTATCTGAGATCCTAAAAAATCCCTCCTGCCACAAGTTCCTCAGCTCTGCTTTCTGAAAAGCTAAGAACACAGTGCAGAATTACCTCCTCTCTTAATAAGTAGCAGGTAATAAGTAATAAAACAATAATACTAGTAAATACTGAATTCCTTAGTAAGAGGCAATAAAGTTCTAAATATTTCACCCCTTTGCCCCAGCTTTGAAACACATGGAAAGTTCTTCTCTTGCAAGGGAAGCTCAGCAGTTGCCCACTTTGTACAGACCTGCCTTGTCCAGGGGCTCTGCTGGAGCAGGACCAGTTCTGCTGTGTTTGGCAATCAAGCAGCTGATGCCAAGGTTTCCATCCATCCACTCTCGCACTGCCCTTCTCCTCTGGCAGCTTAGTTAAGCCTAACGAATTACATCCAGCACAAGTCATGAGCAAACACAGGAAGACTTGGCGACTGCAGTGCTGTGCAAGCAGAAGGTGAATAAATAAAATTGATTCAAGTTGGTAGAAGATGCCAATTCAGTGGTAGAGACTCTGTAGTGAAGCATCTGTTTGGGTGACTTTGGCTCAAAAGGGCACAAAACAAAAATGGCACAATAACAAGTCCTACCTTTAAATGGGAAAAACTCCAGAGAAGTTTTATACTATTCTGACATTTAAGTTTTAGATTTTTTTTTAAAAAAGGTATTTCTAGTTACCAGAATGGATTTGGGATCAGAGCTATAGAATATTGTGTAGCCTGACCCAGATCTCAACCTAAAGCTATGCAGGAGGCACGGGACCAGCCAGCTCAGGTACAGAGGCCCTGCAGGTCAGGGCTGAGCATCTCAAAGACTGGACTTTTTCCCATCTGCTATTCTTGTTGTAGTGTTTGACATGGGGACATGATAGTCCCCAAGATACTTCTCAGTGCCTGACTGGCTGACCCCAAACTGGGCCGTGGTCTGTTGCCCTGTCCCTTGGCGCTTACAAAAATCACTCCATCTCCTGCCTCTCCCTACCCATCATGAGGCTCAAGATTGCCATGATGCCCCTCAACCTCCTGCTTCACCTTCCCTTCCGCGGGCTGCACAGACCCACTGCTCCCAGAATCTCCAACATCATTCCTCTCCTCCACAAACCCTCCGAGTTACCCTGCCCACAACCACCCCAAGGAGTTTTGACATCACATTCCCCCAGGAGATGGCGGAGGGGAAATCTACAAACCAAGACAAACTGCACAGCTTCCTAACAGACAAGAGACCCTTCCCAAATCTAGTTGTATCCAGTTGTAAACAACTGTCACAGTTTTCCCTTCAAAAAACAAAGAGCCCTGCTCCACGGTGGTGCAAACAGTTGCTGTTTCAAGACAGTTTCCCTCCTCCCCTCCCCTTCCCTTCCCCGTTCAATTTGAAGTCAATTACAGGAAGGTTAATGGGGCAGAGAGGATGCCAGTTGGCTGGGTAATGATGTCAAAGCACCTGGCATTGCCTGGGCAACAGCTAGGCAGTGGGGATGCAAATGAAGGCACAGGATTGCACTTGGTCCCTCGAAACGAGCTGATGCAATTGAGCGTATCAGCATTAATGAACATGGAAATAACGAGAGAGCACCCAGAGAAACAAGACACTGATGGGGGGTGAGGGCTGTGCCCACAGCAGGGAGATACAGTGATGGGCACCATGTTCTGGCAGTCAGTGGGAGCAGCTTTTACAGTGCTGACATTCTCCCAAGGCTTCACCCAGCTGTGCTTTCCATGGGTTAACACTCTAGCTTTGCAAACCGGAGACCGGATCATGTTGATCTGCTGAAAGCTCCCCTCATGCGGCTCCTGGCTCCTCTCCAGACAGCCTGTGACAGGAGGAGCAAGAGGGGAGATCATGTGCGTCAAGAGGCCACATCTCAGAGTGACCTGATAAACATGGGGCCAAGGCAGCAAAGACCCAGGGGCAAGAGGTGCACAGGAGCAGAGGGGCTTGAGGGCATTTCAGTGCAAAGAGCAGCGACCTGCTCAGTGGGAAGGCTGTTCCAGCAGTGCGGACCAGGTTCTCCAAAGCTTGCAGTCCCCACATCATCTGCATTTTGAAGTTTTCAGGCAGAGGAACAGGAGCCTCTGTAGGGGATGTTGTCTGCCAGTACAGCACTTGGCACAGTGTGCTTGCATGGACCAGGACTACAGAGCAGCACACCAGAGTACTGCAAAGCCTCAGACACCAGCAGAAAGCCATTTCCAGCTTCGTTCCACCATCCAACTGCTCTATCTTCTCCTTAGTCCACAAGCTCCATTAGATCCCCCTCAGCACATTTACTGCTTGGAAAACCTTCACTCCAATCCTGTTCAGTGCTTTTCTATCCCTGGCCTTTAAGCCCACCCCATGCCACCACTCTCCCTCTTTCCTGACACCATTCAAACCCCAGCACAGCTGCAGTGAAGCAGCTGCCTTTGGTCCTCACGCGGAGTTCATCCATCCCTCCAAATCCCAGTAGCATAGGTGCTGGTGCCCCTCTCGTGCTCACTCTCTTCAACTCCACAGTCCACTCCCAAAATACGCTTCAGGGCAGCAACAGCTCCCCCAGTAGCCAGAGCGAGGTCCCACAGGAGCTCTGCTGCCCCAAGAAAAGCTGCATTAGAGGGACAGGGAAAGGCTGACAGCATTTCTCACACCAGTGGCTAGCAGAGCTTGCACAGTTGAGACGCAGCTGTGCAAATGAGACCCCAGCAACCAACCCCCAGCCCCCGTGATTCCCCACAGGCGTGAAGAGCAGTATCAGGGACACAAAGAAGCCGACGCCACAGGGAAGCACTTGGGTCACGCATCCATTTACAAGGTCATCGCCCTGTGCCTCTTTAAAGTACTTCACTTGCGCCGGAGGCAAGTCAAGGTGACTCGGACAGACCGTGCTGCCGCTGCCTCTGTTTCCCACCGATTGCTGCCTGCAATCCCTGCCCTTGCGCTGCGAGCCCCGGGGAGCCCAGGGCATCCTTCTCTGCCCTCTGGAAATGGCCCAGCAAAGCAGCAACCCCGGCCATAAATAACGCTGGCAACGGGTAGGAGCAGAGCAGCCGTGGGCTCTGCAGGGACCGGAGCATCCCTGGCCAACCCATACGCAGGTTCTTGAGGTGTTGCCTCAAGCAAACACCTTCCAAGCATCCTCCTTGCCCACCACAGCGGGCCCGGGCATGTCTGGGCTCACAGCAGTGCCATCCGAATGCCAGGTCTCTCCTTGAGTCTCCACATGTTGCTTTTAAATGTCAGCACTAAAACCAGCTACAGAGAGGGAATTAAATGGAGGAGGGGGAAGGAAAAAAAAAGGTAGAGAAAGACGAAAGGGAGAAGAGACAGCTCTGCTAATGAGTCAGCCAGAAGTCTCAGAATCCATTTGAAACACGTAGGGCTTAATTTAACTTAATGGTTTTGTCAAACATTGGCACTCTGTTAAAAGCACAGGAGAGCTGGTAATCCAAATGCCAGTGGCTCTGCCTTTGCTAGTCACAAGAAAGCTGCTGTTCCAGTCCCTAGATAGATCCATCTGGTTTCATGCAGGCGGCAAGTACGGCCCTGGCTAATGCAGTCATTCATGAGGGTAGTTCTGTATTTACTTAGCACCGGCAGCAGCTCTGACTTTGCCCAGAACACAAAAAATAAACACAGCCACTGCATTTCTGAGCTTGTACATGTCTTAAGGCAGCTCCAGGCTTCTCCTGAAAACATGGCTCTGTCAGTGGAAGAGAGATTTGCAACTTTCCCTCGGGAAGACAAAATGAAATCTCTGACCTATGTGGACTTTGGAAAGAAGTTGGAAGAAAAAAAGAATAGCAAACTCTCTGCTCACAAGCAGGCAGAGAAAACCACGAACTGAGATGAAAAAGCTGGTTCCCCACTCAGCCCTGCTCTCCCTCCTCTTTGCAGCAGCCCTAGGTCAAGGGCCCCCAGCAAACCCTGTGAGATGGAATGGGACTCAACCCGAGGGCAGCCCTAGCTCTGCTGCTGTCAAACCCCTTTCTAGAGAAAAAAGTAGAAATTCCAACCTGCCATGTAAGATGGTCTTCCTTCTGCAGACTGAGCCCATCTTTACACACAGTAAGGAGAAGTAGAGGGTGTTTAACACTCCTTGCCTGCCCTGATGCCCTGTTCTGGGAATAGATAGGGAATTTGGGACATCTCCTTTTGGTTTTGTCCCCGATCTGTGGGCAGCAGCAGATGACTTGCAACACCAGGCGCCGTGTGATTCAAGCCACTGAGACACTGGCACACCAGGGACAGCAACCAGGGTGCCCTTTTTTTTGCAATCTTTGCAATCTTTGCAATCCTCCTCTTTGTGCCCTCCTCTGACAACAGTCCAGCAGGGTCAAGCTTACCTATAGAGTCTTGGGAGGAGGCTAAAACATTGCTTTTAACCTTGAAACCATCTGCAGGACATCAGTCACTGATGGGCCCCCTGCACCCACATCCTCCCATGCAGCAGCAGCCGCCACAAACGGGTGAGACCAGAGATGCTGCTGAGCTCTGCCCACCTCCCCAGCCCCATATGCTCCCAACAGCAGATTCCAAAACCTTCCCTTCCCCAGGAAAGTCTCCACTTCCCAGCACATTCCTCAACCCTTGCTCAGCAAACCACCTCTGCCATGTACCCACTGCCAGGCAGAGAGTGGTTCAAAGGGCCAGCACTAAAGGAAGCACTGCTGCCAACACCCAGAGCAGACGGCTATGGAGGGAAACAGGCCCTAAACTCCAGGGCCATGGGCACATTCCCTGCTCCACACAGTGCAGGTGGGGAAAGGGCTCCAGGAAAACTCAGGGGGGGCAGTGGAGGCTTTTGAGCCTCTGCATCCCCTTAAACCTCCCCCTCCATCCCAGGACCTGGATTCCTGTTTGATTTAAGACACAAATGGGATCGAGTTTAAAGGTCTCAGCCTGGCCCTTGACTCCTTGGTGGGAGTCTTTCCACATCACAAAACCACCAGACAATTCAGCCTGATTGACAGCCTTTCAGGCAGAGGGGCCCGGAGCTGAGGGAGGGGAGGGGGCCGTGGGTCAGGGCTAAGGGGGAGCAACCAGAGCAGTGCGTGGGGCTGGGAGAGCAGGGGACGGCTGTGCAGTGGGGACAATGTTCAAGGTTTGTGCTTCCACGGGAAAAAGTTTTTTGGGAAAGGCTGAGAGGCTAGAGCATCCTTGAGGAACTATTAAGTTCCACTTAATACAGGCAAAATCCGAATTGCAGATCGCACACGCGAGGGGAAAATAGAGATTTGGTACAACGCACTCTTTCCTGAGGTGAGGGGATAGCAGCACACACCAGAGAAAGAAGGAAGGTGAGGACAAGGCAGAAGGGGGACCCCAGGCTCACGGAGAAGAGAGTAGTCAGTGGCAGGCAAGAGCCAGGAGACATCAGGGATGGAAAAACAAGTGAGCAAAGCCAGAATTCAGCGACCCTGGGCTCGGCCACTGGGGCTGCAGCAAAGGCTGAGGTGGAAGCACAGAAGCACACACACACGTGGACATGTGCCATGTTCTGCCTTGGACCCCATGCCTGCTCTCGAGCTCTAGCAAAACCCAGCCCAGTGAAGGGACTTGACCTGCAGCAACAGGCAGGACCCCAGAATGGCCAGCAGCAAAGATTGAGTGCTTCCTCACCTCCTCCACCCTTCTACTCCTCACAGCCCAGCTTGGGAGGGTTGGGCACAATGGTCAGCTCCCTCCAACACGGCTGTGCCCCCTGTTTCATGGCTGATGCCAACAACCTTCACAGGTCTGCAGAGCGCAGTCTTCTGCTGTATGTGGCCAGCCCCTTCCAAGGCCATTCACCTTGCTAATTTTGGGAGAAGGTTCCATTGAAAGTATTCTCACCTTGCAGTCGGGATCAAACCCATGTTTGCCAGCCCCTATTCTCAAGAGGACACTTCTGCAATAAGGTTAAGAGTCACCACTTGGGGAAACCAGGCTAGGGAATGTAGGAAGACCACAGATACTTGTCACGCCATCTTATTTATACCCCCTTTTACACACAGGAAACCCTTTCTCCTACCTTTTTTTTTCCCCCCTCCTCTAAATAAAAGAGAAAAATTTTAAGCTGGTGCTTTAAAGCACAGCAACCGCCAGCCCATCTCCATGGCTTGCCAAGAGAGCAATTCATCCTCTGCCTCTATTCTGCAGTAGGTAAAGCCCCCCCTCTCGCTTTTGTTCATCTCCCTACTCTTTTGTCTGGCCCTGAAAGCGTTGATCACTCCTGCATGAGGAATGTGAAACTGATGTGATGTGATAGGAACAATGCTCCAGCCCCGCTCCTTGCAGCCACATCAAAGTCCCCATTTGCATGGCTTCCCCTTGCCTGCCTGTCCCCCTCTGCCCCCGGCCGTGCTCTGGCTGCTTCAGCGCCTTCATTGTCCTCCCAGCTTCGAGAAGCAGCCTTGGCCTCCTGCTAAAAGGCACAGGATGGGCTCCCCATGCCTGCCTGTGGGAGATGGGGTGCACAGGCAGCACCTGGCTGGCAGGAGATGTGACAGTCGCAAGTGGCACTGCTGACTAGGATGCACCAACATCTTGCTGTCTCTGTTCATCCTGCTGCTGTCTGGTACCCATTCCCCAGTGGATGCTTCTCCTGACAGCATTGCCAGGCTGGGGTGGGGGGTCTAAAAGGATAGAGAGGTAAGGAAGACAGATCCGGAGGTGTGGGGCAGTGCCTTAGTATAAAGATTAGGACATTTCTCAGCCAGTGAAGGGCACAAAGGTAGCTCACACTGAAAATACCCTGCCCTTGCAGTATCTGAGGGAGGTAGAGCCCTGCCTGTCCTGGTGTAGAGGGAGAGACCAGGAGCCAGACTCTCAGTGAGGACACAAACTGACAGCTGCACACCACCACACCTATAGCACCTCCAGCCCATGCAACACCCTCCAGCACTGGCAGTGGCACAGGGCCCAGTGGATGCTGCAAAAGCCACTGGAGGAGCTGGATAAACACAGCTCTGAGTCCAGGCATTCTCCTGCCAGGCTGCTGAACCCAGGAATGCTGTCACGAGGTAAAAATTCTGCTGCTACTTTGCAATGGGCAGCTACAACCCAATGCTAAGCAACACCCTTCCCAAAGCACACTTCACAAGGAGTCCAGCTTGCCAGATTTCATCAGGTCAAAGGCTTTAACCCAGAAAAGGAGGCTGCTGAGAGAAAACAAACCCTCCAGCAAGACAGGGAGCGTGTCCCCCATCCCACAGCAGCTGTGGCTCCATAGCAAGCCTCTGCTGACATGACAGCAGCTGGAAAGTGATCACTCTACACCTCCCCACGGCACTGTCTGCCTCTAAGTCCAGCAGGAGCTCCAGGCAAACAAGTTCCCTTTCCCTTCAGAGGGCATCCAGGTGCCTGCTGCCAGGCAGGGAGATGCAGGCAGCACCTTGGCAGGGAAGGGGAAATCCAGGCACTGGCTATGCCAGCTGTGGAGCAAGCGAGAGGCTGACAGGGGACAGGACCAGAGGAAAGCAGTAGTGGCGCCCCATGGAACCTCGTAGCACCAGTCAGTGCTGGAAACAGGAGGGACACTGATGTCTCTGCGAAAATGAGGTGCTGCTGGTACACTTCACAAGCTGAAGGATTTAATTTTTGGTAAAGAGGAAATAAACTTAGTTTACCCTCGCCACAAGGGCCCGTGTAATATTGATTCCCCATCCCTCTCATCCTGACGTATCGGGCTTCCATTCAGCCTTGACAGCAACCATGATGCTGAACTGGTCTGTGCCACTAACCAGCACACAGATATGGCCAGCATCTGTCTGCTGAAAAACAGAGGCTTCCAGGTCCAGCCGTTTCCAACACAGCATGCAAGATCCAGGTGAATCTGTGAATCTGCAATCAAGGCTTTGAGCCCAAGCACATCTCCAGCTTGCACCTCATATAGAAGATCAGTGATGAGGGACTCCAGGTGTTTTGGCTTCAAATGCACAGAAAACATAAACAGTCCAAGAGCCATGCCTGAATCATCAGCCCCCAGATCCAAATGCACTCATGGGTTACATGTAGGATATCCTGCTCTAATGTTAAATAGGCACTTCTCAAGCACTTCCCAGGCCACCTCTACCCAAGCAGACTCCCTTATCTTGAGATCCCCTACCTCTTTCTTCAGTTTTTACCTGGTTTTGCTTATTCTTTTATAAGCTTATAAATGATAAGCTTTATAATTTGCTTATTATTTGCCCCCTATTTGAGTGCCTCTGCTCCTCATCTCTGGCTGGAGCGCAGCAGCCTGCCAAGGGACACAGCACTGGCAACTATTCCTGATTTATACTGATGGAGAATATAACTTCCCTTTACTAAAGTAAATAGAGTCACTACCAAGAGGCAGAGCACAATATTTTTTTATTAATGAGCATACTTCTGCCTCAGTGCTCACCGGGGAGGCAAGACAGTCAACGTGGAAGAACTAAAACCCTCTTCCTAACACTCTGGGTCACATTTGCTACACAAAGAGTCCACTGTTGTGCATTACACCTGGCCAATGTTACTCCTGTTTAGGAAAGAAGTCTCTGCTAGAGGAGTATCTTGGGGTGTGATTAAGCAGGATATTTCATTCTGGCACTCAGACATTTCCCTGCCAAGGTGGTTTACCTTAGGATGACACCAGAAAGGCTGTTTTGCTGTCCCCACACACTGAACAGAGCCCCCAGCAGTTCTGAGGCTCCTTCATCAGGCTGGGGGAGCACAGCACACCCAGCCATGCTTCCCACCCCTCCGCTGGAATCCCACCTGGTTATGCCCAGGGGATAAAGCTCAGAGTCCCCTGTGGTGGGCTGACCCGGGCTGGATGCCCACCAAAGCCCATCTATCACTCCCCTCCTCAGCTGGACAGGGAAGGTAGAAAAGGCAGCAAAAGCTCCTCAGTCAAGATTAGGGCAGGGGGAGATCACTCACCAATTACAGTCACTGTCAAAACAGACTCAGTTTGGGGAAATTAATGTATTTTATTACCAATCCAATCAGAGTAGGGTAACGAGAAATTAAACCAAATCTTAAAACACCTTCCCCCCACCCCTTCCTTCTTCCTGGGCTCAACGTCGCTCCCAATTTTCTCTACCTCCTCCCTCACAGAGGCTCAAGAGAATGGGGATTAGAGGGTGCAGTCAGTTCATCACACGTCTCTGCTGCTCCTTCCTCCTTAGAGGCTGGAATCCTCTCACTCTTCCCCTGCTCCGGTGTGTGGTCCCTACCACAGGAGTCAGGACTACAAAAACTGCTCCAGTGTGAGTCCTTCCCACTGGCTGCAGTTCATGAAGTTCTCCAGCATGGGTCCCCTGCACAGGGTCAGGAAAAGGCTGCTCCAACGTGGGTACTCAACCTGCCCCCCACAGGGTCACAAGTCCTGCAACAAACCTGCTCCAGCGTGGGTTCCTCTCCACAGGCCACAGGTCCTGCCACCAGCCCGCTCCAGCACAGGGTCACAGCCGCCTTTCGGCATCCACCTGCTATGGTGTGAGGTCTTCCACAGAATGCATGTGGATCTCTGCTCCAGGATGGACCTCCAAGGGCTGCAGGGACACAGCTGCCCTGGTCTTCACCATGGACTGCAGGGGAATCTCTGCTCCGACACCTGGAGCACCTCCTCCCTCACAGCCCTCACTGTCTGCAGAGCTGTCACTTTCACATACCCTCGCTCCTCTCTTCTCTGGCTGGAACTGCAATTTTTCCCCCCATTTCTTAAATCTGTTATCCCAGAATCTCTGCCATAGTTGCGGTGGGCCCAGCCATGGCCAGTGGCAGGTCCATCTTGGAGCCGGCTGGCACTGGCTCTGTCGGACACAGGGGAAGCTCCTGGCAGCTTCTCACAGAAACAACCTCTGCAGCCCCCACCACCGAAGCTTTGCACACAAACCCAATACATCTCCATGCCCCCAGTCCTGGAAGGAAGGCAACATCATTCTTTTTTTGTAGCTATAATTTTGCAAACAAGTAATTTTGCTCAGAGCCTGCAGGGCTCCAGGACGGGAGCCCTGTTCCCAGGTTATGGCAGCGAGCTGTTGCAGAAGAGGACACAGATGAGATGCTGTACACCTCTCCAGTACTCAATCTCCCCAGTCCTACACACAGCTGTGAGCAAGACAGGTCAGGTCCCACTCCATCAGAAGGGTCCTTCCCAATGCTGCATCAGGAAAAGGGAACAAGTGCTTTGTGCCAGTAAAGGGATACAGTGATCCCCACACTGTGCTCACTGGGCATCACCCTCTACAAGTGGGGAAACGCTGCAGAACCTCCTGCCCCTGCAAGCAAGGCTGGGTTTCACTCCTCCCCTGGGGGTCCGGGACCAGGAGACATCGGACCTTTTCCTCTCCTCTACCCCAGTGGTTCTCAGAAGTTCCTGGCCACCTCCAGCAGGTGATGCTGACCCCGTGGGATGCTGCATCTGGAGGAAGCCCTCTTGACTTACCTTACACCAGCACAGCAGCCTGCTGGCGATCAACACCCGTAACCCTCCGGCCCATGGAGAGCCAAAAAGCAGCAAGAAAGTTCAACAGAGCCACCCAGCTCACTGCATCCAGTTGTCATCAGAGGCGTACCACAGGTGAAGAGATCATAAATATAGCTGGACAGATGTTGTTTCGGGGGTTCCTAATTCTCTGTCCCTAATTCATTCCTGGTTTCTGCAAGACGCAGTTAATTCTTGACCAGCCACCACACTTGCATGTTTCTTTGCTTTCAATTCGCCCAGCAAAATCCATTTACCCTGCCTGTCTCATCCAGTTTCCATCAAGGCTGCTGAATTCTCCTCCAGTGAAATAAGCAAGCTTACTGTAACACCCTCTTTTGTAAGAGCATGGTGAAAATGACAGTCTTTCTGGTACCTGACTATTTCCCTTCACAGGAGCTAAACATTGCTTGTTTTCAATTGTGAACTGTTCTGACTTCTTAAAATGCATGAAAGTACCAAGGGAGTCAATTCAACCGGGAAAGAAGTTTCTAAAAGAGAACATTTCTTTACCTTGCAGCTTCCTGTGGAGAAGTTAGGCTGGTAATTTACTAGCCAAGGCTGTAAATGCGAGGGGGAAGTGATGCAATTGAACATCTGCCTTGTCCAGAGGCAGCCATGAGGAGCCAGAGATCAAACTGTGGTTTAAGGTGCCTGGTTCCAAATCCCCACTCAGGGGATCTGCAGGAGGCAGGGCAAAAGCTCCCTCAACTTGCACAGACCAGGGTTTTTTTTTGATTTTCAGTGCCAGAGCCACAAGCCACCTTTGGATCTTGCAAAACACAATTCCAGTCCTCTGCAGTATGTGTTTTCCACCTCAAGGCATCTCCTTAAGGTTTCTCAGACTGAATTTAAGGCAAGAAAGAAAACAGAAAACCCAGACCTGTTCCTCCCGTATCCTCTGCCCCTTCCCTACTGCTTTTCTGGTGGCACACACCCTTGGCAAAGGAGCTACACCGAAGACACCAAAGTTACCGGCCCTGTGCTAAACGCTTCCTAAGAAGCAGCATGTGAGTCAGTGACCCTTTTACCAAAACCAGCCAGAGAACCAGGTCGAGCTGTTATCTGCAAGCACCTGGAAGACCCACACTGTTAACTTCTGCCCAGACACCAGCAGCCTCAGAGCAGGGGAGGGTTCCCAGGGGTGCACACCAAGGAAGGAGACCACCAGAGAGCTCTCCTCCCATCCGCACTCCTGCCTAAGCAGGACAGTTGTACATCTGCAGCCAGGCAGCTGACGGGAACCCAGCACGGCGCACACAAAACTCTCGAGAAGGAAACCTGGCCCCTGTACTCCATTTGCAAAATGCTTGAAGTCTGATGCTTTCGGCACAGGAAACATCCAAACTTCTTACACTTTAGGATTTAATTTCCCTCCTGCAGTAGCCTGGAGTTTTCATTTCTCATCCTCTCTTGTTTTGGTTTCCTTACACTCTTTTCACATCCTTGCCTTTTTTTTTTTTTTTTCCTCTTTTTGGCGGCTCCTCAAGTTTCATTCTCTTTTCCAAGTTACACAAGATGAATTTAAGACTTCTGCCACTCCTCCCTGCTCATTAGCAGACATAAATTAAAAGGAGAATTAAAGAGATTACTTGCAATGCCACTTGAGACACCTTCAAGCCTCTTACTGCTTTGCCGTGTACTGTGAATTCTGACCCACCAAGGGACTTTACATTCAGACCTTGCCAAGTGTTTATCTACATCCTGTTAGATAGGTTTGGGGGAAGAGCTCTCATCCTTCTCAGAAATAAGGTAAGATTAAGACTTTGCTGGAAGCTTTCCATTCCTGCATCAAGTTTTATTGCAAAAAAGTTACCACCTGCTAAGGTGTATTGACACTAAAGCACAGATAAGACCCACTTGCAGGAAAAAAAAAACCACGCAACAAATTTTTTTTTTTGTTTGTTTCATGGAATTTGGGTGGGATGTTACCAGACCTGTACTGGAAACAGCTACCACCTGCAGGGCCCTGGTCAGCCACGGCCTCCCACAGAGACTACAGCGAGCCAAGGAAAATCACTGCACACCAGCCCACTGCCAGGACCAAGAGAATCCCGTTGATTTTTACACTTCCAGAAGACAACCAGCTGAGGATCTGCCAATTTTTATTGCTATGCTCAGCTGCACCTATCACCTCCCCTCTGTGATCCTGTGTGTCAGGGAAGAGGCTGAGAGAGGTGCCAGTTGCTCCATGCTCATGGATGTGCTGACATTTGCACCCAGCAGCTCAGGGACACTGTCTGAGTGCAATCACAGTTATTTCTGAAGTCTCATCGGATGTTCACAGGTACAGCCTCTGTTGTTAAAAGCTCAGTTGGCACAAACCAGAGGGCACAGCGCTTACAGGGTCCTGCCCACAGCACCATTCACACCCTGACAGCCACATACAGATCCAGGCAAGATGCGAAACTGAGCTCAAGTGCCCCAGGGATGGAGGGTAGGGCGCTCAACCACTTGTGGAAAAAGAGCAGCAAGAAGGACTGAGCATGTGTCAGGAGATATTCTACCCCAGCTGGTCACCGGAAAGGGGCTGGGAGTGATGAGGACAGAGCACAAAGCCAGCAGCTCAGCAACTGTCAGCTCAGAGCGCCAAGGCACGGCGAGCGCACACGGGCCATCGCTGCTACGTAAGACACCACATGCCTTAATCTCTCCCAGGGGAGAGAACCTCGTCCAGCCCAGACTGTTTGTGTACTCAGCTAATTTTGCTGCCTGACTTTCCACCTACTTGCTCAGCAGAAAACTGATCCTCCCAAGTAATCATCACTATTTCATCCCTACCCTCGGACCCGAGGCCATGGCATAAGCAAAACCCTGCCACGCTGCATCAGCTGCACACCCAGTGTCACAAGGGCAACTGGCTCTCCTTGCCATGTCTCCTTTGCTGAAGCTCCTCTTCCAGGCTGAGCACCGTGTGTGCCAGCACAATCAAATACTGCAGCCCACTTGTTAACCTAAACGAGCCTCCTATATCCTAAAATACTGTTCCAAATCTCCTATGTGGCTCCTACACACAAGTCAGGCTGTTCAAGCGCAGTAATATAATTAAGGGAAAAAAATGCCCTGCATACACCAGGGAGTATCCTGAACAGCATGAGCTTAGTATTAGCTCTTGCTAGAGCGCAGTGAGACTATTCCTGGCTGCTGCCTCCAGTGCTGGTGTCCACACTTGTGAAAAAAAGAGGTTGTGGAAGTGGAACAGCTTCCAAAAAGAATTAGGAGAATGAATTGGGAACTGGAAAGCCTGCTGTGCAGACACAGGCTTGAGCGCTCGATTGGTTCAACTAAGCCAAGAGATGATCACAAGAGGACTTAATCACCCCCTGCAAAAGCGCAGAGAGAAGATTTCTGCTGGCAGTGGGACTCTCCTCCAGGGCTGCCCAGATTCCACACAGCAAAGGCAAAGGAGACAACTCAGCTTGTGGGTCACTGTAAGAGGGCAAACTAGGCTGGGGTGGCAAGTATTATGCCCAGGTTGACAGCTTCAGCTGCAAGCCACCCCACCCATTAAGGCTCAAGCTGTAACAGGAGGGCAGACGAATGCTGGAGATGCCCTGGTCCCCATCCCTGAACCAGCCAAAAAGATGAACCAGAAGCCAGCCTGCATCACAACACCAAGGGCATCTACTGACAGCCCACCCTGAGATGTCCCTCTGCACCTTTCTTTATCTCTTCATTTCACATGTAGGAGACTTGCCAGAGGAGAAGCCCATGTTCTCAGAGTCAGGCCAGTGGTCATTCGGAAAAAGGGAAGGCAGATTATACTGCTTTTAAAATGCAAGTCAGCTATCCTCACTGGATCAAGGGGAGGATCACTTTGGACAAACTAGTAACCTTAAGAGGTCAGAGGAGACATTCCATGTCTTTCTCCATCACTTTGAAGCCTCACTTTTCTTCCATTCCTGCTTCCACTCTGAAACCAGTTTTGTCAGGGAAGCTGCATCAGACACAACTCTAAAACTCATCTGCAACACCAAAGCCTGGTCTTCACTCCTCCCTCCAGCTGCAGCTCACTTCACCTTTAAGGCAAGGCTGCCCAGGATGCCTCTTTGAGCTGGGTAATAAATGGCACGGATCTTTCGCGCTGGGGCTGTAATCCCATTTCAGAGCTGCATCCTGGAGCTGAACATGCACGTGAGAGAGCAGAGACATCACACCACTCCATGTGGGGACAGGAACAACTCACTGGGAGCCTGTCTTGCCCCTCAGACTGGGGCATCCTTTGCACTGTCAACACCCCTGGCACCAGACTACCTTCTTTTTTTAAAGCAAAGGGACACAGTTATTTACATTCCATCATTAATTCCCCTAATGCCCTGAAGAGTATTTACTGAGGTTAGCCAAGCATTTGAGATGCTTGCAAAGTACTCTCAAGCTTTCCTTAATAGCTGTTTCTGTATAGTCATGTTTTGTTCCCAATCTCCCACACATCTCTTTGGGCTTTTTCAGTCTTGCTAAAGACAGGTATAAAGAGATGGCAAGGATCTCAATCATTTGAGATAGGAAAAGAAATTGGTGAGAAAACAATTCTATTTAATGGACCTATTGTATCCCTTCTATTTTCTTCTCCCTGGCAGTAGCGTGAAAAAGCCTTTCTCCTTCTTTCCATCACCAGCTGGAAAGGCTGAGATCATACAGCTCAGACACTTCCACACTGTAACTTAGAGATTCATCCTGTTGTGAACTCAAGAGCATCCACACTCCCCTCTGGCATCCAGCAGCATCTTTGCAGAAAAGTTTTTAATAGCTGTTCTTCCCAGGCCCACAGAAATCCACACATGAGCATATTTCTTCATTTTATATCCTTCACCGCTGCATGTCTTCTCACAATTTTTTTCCTTTCCTGGTTCTCTCCCTGATGCAATTTTCCAGGGCCACTTCACACCTCCCAGAGCCTCCCATTTTAAAGTCCACTTTCTACTTCAGTTTCCCCAGGTACAGAATTATTAACCTAAAAATGCAAGAGGGCAAGGTATTCTGGGGATCTAAAGCTTCCTACAACCTCACAGCGAGAATCCTGCCTCAGGCATTTTTTCTCCCACAACAGTCCTTCACTGTTTCATCACAGCTTTCCCATCACCTTCTCCTGAAGGCAGCTAGAACCAATACAAGTTCTTTGGTCGCCAGACTTCTGTGTGCTTGCAGTGCTGCCACTCAGCATCAGCGGGGTCAGTGCTGAGCCATCTTGTCACCACCATCCACTTGCAGTTGTGTCTCTGGAGCATTCCCAGAGCCTTCAACCAGGACAGCAGCTCCAACAGCACTTACACAGCGAGAGGCCCTGCCTGGAAAGATTTAGAACCTGTGCAGATACAGTAAGAGGAGGGAAGAAAAAACAAAACAAAACCAGGTCTGGAGAGAGAAAGGTAACTAGTTGCAGGGCAGCGAGGAGAGCATGCTGTGTGCTCCTTCTCCACTGCCTGAGGTGCTCATCTGCAACCATTCCTGCCTGACTGGTGGAGGTCAGAGCACAAGTGTGGCTTCCAGGCACCACTGCAAAGAAACCTCTGTGAGGAGGGAGGGGAGACTAGAAGCACCAGCCAAAAAAGGCTGTTTTGGTTTTGCATGAACTCTACCCACCCTTCACCTTCAGGGACACTTCCTCCCCTTACCACAAGTAACAAGCACAGATAATTGAAGGAAAACATCATTTCCCAGAGCACTTCTGATCTGTATTATCCATGCTTATTACAAGCTGTGAGGTGCATTCAGGTCTCCATCAGCTCCAAGCAAACAGGAAAGTGCAGCACAGGGGTAAGGGGCAGAACTGCTGCTGGGAATGCACAAAAACCAAACCAAAACCACTTAATAGCTCTTGAAGGACTGGCAAAGACATGTGGGCTTGTGCTCAGGCCAGGATATCAAAGACCTAGGGCATTTGCACAGCCCGAGTTGCTTCCTTGAGCTTATCCAAGAGAGTGGATTTAACTGGGCAGTCCTGGGGCATCAGAAGCAGAGTTCAATTCTCATGTATTGACTTGTGTGTGTTTTGTCCTGCCCTCCTGCAGGTTGCCTCCTAACCTTGGCAACAGTACCTCACTGGTCAGTCTAACAAAAAGATGACTTGGAAAAATGAAGCAGTTTTTCTTACTTTTCAGTCATTTTCTTAAGCTTTGGGTTTTGGTTTGGGTTTTTGGGGTTTTTTTTGCCATTGCACACGGATTTAGTTGCTGTTAACCTTTGGCTGCTTCTACTCTGCTGCCATGGCTGGTTGGAGCCTCCCAGGAGGTGACTGGAGAGACACATGAGACCCAGGCCACTCACTGTCTCACCCCAGCACCTCACAGCTCCTCCCCACTTGGAGAATTTTCAAAAAGGTGTTCAGGGACCACATTTCACCAGCTCACTGCAGAAAGGCCCTATGCTCAGTAGCAAGGCATTAGACAAGCAGCAAAAAAGTAGATAAGCAAGAAGACTTAGAGGGAAAAAAATTTGCTTTGGCAGCACATTCAAGGTCCCTTTCTCCAGAAGAGCCATGAAGATCCAGAAGGGATGCTGCACACCGCCCATGTACTAAAATCAGACTGCATTTTTTCTTAATAGCATTAGTCTCAATCAAGGAATCAGAAGAGGCCTGGCCAACCTGGACAGAGGGTAGCTGCATATGGAACTATCCCCCAGCAGTGCTGTTTTCCTCTGAAGGGTGGTGGGATGCACAGATCTGGAACCATCACCCACCTCCGAGTCATCTCCTGCAGCTGCTGTGACAAATGTGGGGACAGATGGGGGAAGAGTGATGGGAAGCAGCAGTGACAGGCTGCAGCAACATACCACCTTCCTTTAAACAGCCTCGCTGCCTGCAGAATCAGGCTCCTGCTTGCATCATATTCAAAAACCGAAAACCTTACCCAAAACCCATCTCCCACTACCTCAAACCTCACCTCCCTCCTCTCAAACCTCTCTCCCTTCCTCCCCTGCTCCCGTCAGGGTCAGGAAACTCAGGTTCAGCACCTTCCATTTGTGAATTATGTGATTTATACCATCTCTAGCCTGGTAAACTATAAGATGCTGGAGGGGATCCAAGACTGCAGGAAGCATGTCTGCCTTGGAAAAGACAAGAAATAGAGGAAGAAACTGGATGGGAAACTAGATGGGCTCTTCCTTCACCTGGTGCCCCAACCTCTCTTTTCCAAGCTGTGTGATTTATCTCTCTCCGGACCATCTCTGCAGGAACCAGGTCCATTACGGAAATTAAAATGTGCTACTGCCAGCAGCTGGCAAGATCAAACCCTCAGCATGCCTGTCCCCTCCAAGCAGGGATAGCAGACACCACGGAGCTTGCAGCCAAGCGCAGCAGAGAAGGTGCCAAGAGAAGCTCTCGCACTGCGCCCCGATGGGCCACCAGCTTTGAAGTCTGCTGGCCAGTGGCACAGCTCAGAGGGCCAGCCAGATGCCAGTCTGAAGCTGGATTCTGGCACAGCCAGGCTTCCAAGGAGCAATGTTAGAGTAAACTCAGACCTGCCATGCCACTTCTTGCAACCCACAGCATAAGCACACCCGAGGTGTTAGAGGGACATCAGGATGCTTCAACACTGAGACTGAATTTTGGGTAGGGGGAAAAGAAAACCCTTTCCCTTCTCCCCACAGCTTCCCTTCCTAGGGAAATATCCCCAGTAAGAACATGCCTGAACCAAGGAAAGATTCACCTCCCAGGACAAATAACCAACACAGGGAGCTGGTGGCTGCAGGTGCTGCTAGAAGGTGTGACCAGCCAAGAGATCCTTCCCTGAAAGAAAAGCTTCAGCTTCACTCACACAAGAGCAACCCTAGAAGAGGCAGCTTGATGTCTCATTGACTGCAAACAAGGTCATTATCATTCCCTAGAGAAAATCTTTTTTGCTCATGTATTTCCAAATGATAACACGAGAGCATTCAATCTTGAAGACGTTTGTACTCCGAGCTGGTGACAGCTCTGGAGGAAGCTCAGGAACAAATGCCTGGGGAAGCGTATTAGAAGGGCTCAGAGCTGGCAAGGCAGGCACAAACTTCTCCTGAGCAAGACGAGCTCAGTCAGGCATTACTGACTGAAACAAGACGAGAGAAATGCAACCCATGCTGGGAGGAGACAATTTTCAGGTGCCCCATCCCAGCCCCGTGCAGCAGCATGTTGCTCCCTACACCAGCACTCCTCAATCCAAGACACTGAAGACATCACTGAGCAGCCCAAAAACACTGCAAAGGCAAAACCTCACAGCCACACAGCAGCACTCGCACACACAAGAAGCCATAGGAGAGGGGGAACAGGTTTGTGAGCCGAGAAATGTTGGAATATATTGTAAAACAGCCCATGGATTTTTGTCATAAGGGGCAAGGTGGCCCTTAAAAGTCAGGGAATGCAGTCCTGAAGGCTCAGATCTTTGTGGCCACATCAAGACCAGGAAAGAAAGAAGCCTTGCAACCAAGGGACCTTAAAACTCCCACTGTTTCCTTGATGCAGGGAATGCAGATGATGTGCACTGACCCTGGCCTTAACAGCAGGGTTTGGTTTGGGTATGCACTCAAGCACCAAAACAGGAGCTTGTTCTACCTGAGGTTCTACTGGCCGAAGGTCTTGTACAGCCAAAAGGCACACGAGAAACCACCAGCTTTGGCAGGGGTATCAGACAATTTTGGTTTTTAATGAATTTCTCCCAAACAGACTACTTGCTGATACTTTCCATCACTTAAGACAAAAGAGTACAAGTTATCATCTGGACAGTCAGAGTACTGCCATGCCGACAATCAGCCTAATTCCTCTGACTAGAAGAGGATTTGGAAAAAAATAGGAGGGGAGATTTCCTTTCCTTCCTTCTTTCCTTCCTTCTTTCCTTCCTTCCTTCCTTCCTTCCTTCCTTCCTTCNCTTCCTTTCTTCCTTTCTTCCTTCCTTCCTTCCTTCCTTCCTTCCTTCCTTCCTTCCTTCCTTCCTTCCTTCCTTCCTTCCTTCCTTCCTTCTTTCCTTCCGCAGCATTTCAAACAAACCCGCTTTGTGCTGTGCCATGAGGTAACCTTTTATCAGGCTGTCCCCAGCCCAGCCTAGACACAAGAGGGCACTGAGCACTCTATCTGGGGCCAGAGACCTAAATTCTTAAGTGCCTCTGACCATGTCCTGTTAAAGGGATCACAGCACCACAGCAATATCCTCCTGCACATCGCCTGGGAGAGCCCGGGGTGACACCAACCTCAGCTGGATCTGAGCCCTGACCTCCCAGTGCCCTTTCAAACCTTCTGCACTCTGCTCCCTGCATTGCCATGATACTCTTGCTCCCGGTCACAAGGAACCTGCCAGGATTGCTGATCAGCTGCGTGATCTGCTTAAGAGAAGCAGATCAAAGCACACCAGCCAGCTCCTTTGCAGCCTGTGCCATTTCTGTCCTACGCCTCTCAGTTCTCAGGGAAGCAGCAGAGTCAGTCAGGTGCAGGTAGCACTGTAGCACGGGCTCACTCATGCCTGTCCTCCAGCAGTTGGAAGATGCTGGAGAAACGTGGCAGCTTTGCAACCAAATGCAAATCCGAATCCCCAATCCAAATGTGGGGAACGGCAGAAGGGAAAGCAAAAGTACCCTTTGGCAGGTCCCTTTCTCCCAGGGAAGGTCACTTAGGCCAGCAGATGCAGGGAGGCGTCAGAGTGGGGCTCTCCATCAGGTGTTGACAGCACAGGCACTTCATCTTCCACCAGCAGGAACGTCTGGGCAGCCCTGCATAAGCTCCTCGGGTACTCTGGATCATCACCAAGTGACAGTTCATCCTCATTCTCCCATCCTTGCCAGCCTGCTGGCCATCCACTCCCTAAATAGCTCAGATCATTTCAAAGGGATGGTACAAGGAACAAGAGGTTAAAAAAAAAATCATCTCCCTCCCTCACCTGCCTGTGCAGCATCGCAGTCTGAGGCTGTGGGTCAAACAGCCTCCTTCAGTTCAAGGCAAATGGAATCTTGTGATTTTTAAGTGACCATCTGTGACCTAGAGCTGCAGCATGGAGAGAGTGGGTACAGACCTGCATCTTAAGTAGATTGGATTCTATATTACACTTACACAGCACAGACAGCAGAGAGATCCCCCAAAGGTTTCACGGCCAGATGTAACAGCAATGTGCAAGGCTTAATGCCATGCAGGGAACATGCTCTCTACTGGCTGCAGCCTGGTTGCTCAGACCCTGCCTCACCGTGGGGAGCACGAGCCAGCAGATCCTTTATTTTTTCCTAAGGCAAGAGCTACAGCCACTCAGTTTTTGGTTACCCAAGAGAACGTAGGCACACTGCTACCGAGGCTGCAAAGCACCACATCTGCAGGCTAGCTCCTGGTGAGGGTTATCCTAACCTGAAAGCACCAAATTATCCTAACCTGAAAGCACCAAACCAGCCTGCCGTGATCTAGACAGGGAGCAAGAGACTGCACTCAGCTGGGGAGCGACACCAAACCACTCCCATCTGCCTGAGCATCACTCCCGGCGAAGGACAATAGGCACATGGCAGAGCTGGGAGCACTGAGCATCTTTTCTGCTGGTGTTTCCCGTCTGGATAAAACACAGTTCATCCCTGCTCTGCAAACATCCCCGCGCATCACTGCCCCGGCCGAGAGCCATGTTCTGCAGCTCAAGGGCAAGCAGATGGTAGAAAGCCACACTTGCAGCGGGAGCAGAGCAGGAAGCCTTCGAATCGGGCTACAAATGCGATACAGCCACGCTGCTCCAACTGGCAAGCCCTTTGCCGTGCATAAGTAGAGTCATTGCCTCCCAGCACCTGCACGCTGCCTTCAATTTACACATGACGACAGTAATTAACACCTCATCTCCAATGGACTAAGGCTGGATGATCAATCCAGCGATCACAACCTTGCTCCATCCCCAGCACAACTTCCTGCCATGTCAAAGTCACTCCTGACCCTTTTCTTCCTGATCAAAAGGGGACTGCAAAAGGATCACCAGAACAGGTGCTGCCAATTTGTGGGTTCTCTTTCTGAATTTAAAGTTGCGTAGAGAAATCTATGACATTTTATTCAGGCCAAGATGTCGACATTTTTTTGCCCAGTATGAGCACCTTCAGTTCCTTTATTGCAAAGATGTAATTGAACAAAGCACCAAGAACAGGAAGGGACAGGGAAAACCTCTGTGAGGTGCAGCTGGGACGTGCTTGATCTTACAGCTGTCACACATCAGTGCTGAAGACGTACAACCAGATTACTGTCATACAGCATAAAACCTGTACCTGGATACGCTTGACAAGGCATGTCTGGGCAGAGGAGGGATGCAGCGTGGAGCTGGGGTGCACAGCATCACCAAGGCTCCTCACAGCACAGAGCCTTGCTGGAGGGCACCTTGCAGCTGCAGGTACACAAGCACAGGCTTTGCAGTGGTGGAGTGTGAGGGATGTTTCCCACTCAGCCCTGAGAGCAGCCGAGCCCCCACAGATGGAGGGAGAAAAAGCCAGCTCAGCCAGGTCCTCAGCTCTTCCCAAGGGTGGGTGGGTGGTGTGGCAATGCTGTGGGTGATCAGGACTTGCTTTCCTGAGTCCATGCACTTAGACCAATTCACAGCAAAGGAAAAAAAAAAAAAATCTCTTTACTTTTGAGACTGTCAAAGGCTGGAGTTATGTAGTGCATGCTCACCCTGTTGTTATGCCATTCCTTGCATGTCCACTACTGTCCACTGCTAGGGACAGAACCCCAGGACATTTGGCTGCGCTAACCAAGCCATTCTCAAGGAATAAGCCAGCCTAAAGCATGCGGTAGGAAAGCACTGGGGCAGATATTTTGATTCACATTTGCAAGGGCTTTTGACAGGAGCAAAGAAAGAACATTTTAAGCATTCCTTTCAGCCAGCACGCATCCCGGCCCATGAGACCTCTCCTAGGGCAAGGCACAAGAACAATCTCTTTCAAATCAAGGGCTCCTTTGTCACCCTGCTTCAAGCTGTTTGACCTTCAGAGCCAGAAGGAAGCTCATATCACAAGTGGTCTGATGGGCCCGGGTTGGGAGCGAGCCCAGGCACTCGAGAAGGACCACAGCCCGGCTGCCAACCCCAGCATCTCAGCAGGGAGATAAACAGACCCCAAGCCTTAGCATTCAGCTCTGGAAACACTTGATCCGACTCAGCACATTTCCTCTGACAGCCAGATGCAGAAGGTCACTCAGACGAGCTTTCCACGTACAAGACATATCCTTGCCAAGAAAGAAAAGTCCCAGGCCAGGCTGTGCCACAGGTGTCCAGAGAAGGTTTAAGCCTTTGAAACAGACCTCACTTCACCAACAGCGTCTTCACATTTCTTTCAAATGCGTCAATCCCCACCGCCCTCCGTGCTTTGAGGAGAGAGATTGCACACCCGTTTTCATTCATTCCTTCACTGCTCTCCCTGCAATTGCCCCACCTTGAATATTTGGAGCTCTCTTCTCTGCACCTAACTGCAGAGGTATTTATTAGGGAGCACAGGACTTCTGAATGATACCTGGAGACAGCTGATCCCACAAGAGCCAGCAGAGCTTCTGCCCTAAAATTCACCAAGTACCCTGCTGCAGCGTTTTGAGAACTGCTTGCTGTAGACAAGCTCTCCCCCACACCAGAAACCTCGACAAAGTGAGAGCTAACATGAGTTGCTATTGCTGTGACACCTCTGACATGCAGCTGTGCTGCCAGGGACTGCTGTCCCCGTGGACTGTGCCTTCTGCTCTGCACCAAGGCAGGACCACAGCACCTCCAAGCCACTGCAGAGCCCAGCCAGCATCCAAAACGCTGCCTCTTCTCCCAGCCTTCAGATGCTGGGTCCTAGGAGAGGATCGCAAGCCAGCTGAAACTCTAAATGTGTGCCTCAGATATCAGTGTATTTACACACAGGAGCTGCTTGTTGGTGCATACACAACAGAAGGGACACCGACCCCCAAGACCGGGTTCACTCCCCAGCAATCACCCAGCCACCCCCACATCCACACCCCCACTACTGCCTTTTGCCTGGTGCAAGACAAAAAACAAATACAGGCTAACACCAGCCCAGCCAATATTCCCCTTCAAACCTGCCCTGCAATGACTGAAACCATGGCAATAAAAACAGTTTTTACAAGGAGACAGGAACGAATCTGAGCATCAGGCACCATCCAGAAGGAAGTCACAGCTACGTGGGTACCGCAGAGAGCTGATCTTGGACGGTGCCTGGGTCAGCATGAGCAAGGCACATGCTGGCTGGCATGCCAGCTTCTCCAGAAATGGGAAATGTGTGACAGATGCATCGTGTTTGTGTAGCAGAACCGCTGCTGCCGCTCCCACAGAGCCCTGTCAGTCTGTTTGCACACAGGCACACCTCAGGTCTGTGTGTGTACCCTTCCCAGCCTACCCAGGCAGCGAGGTGTTACAATACACATTTAACTAATTCAATTACTACCAAAAAAAAAATAATAAAAAATTAGGGCACACAGCCTGTGATTAAGAATTTCTTTCTCAACACACTGGCAACATGCCTGCAATTACCGAGCCCTTGATTCTCTAAATTCCCCGGAGATCAACAGCACCTGATACCAGCATGTCCTCAGGTCTTTCATAACCCAGAAAGCCGCTCCCCCACCCCGCTGTTTCAACACTGGTGAGATTTTTCACACCTTGCAGCTCAGAAACACTTAAACCTCGGACATCCAGCCCGGCAGGTCACACCAGATTCGCCGGAGTAATTGGCAGCACAGGTGGGCTGCAGCTGACACAAGCCAGGGCAAAAGTACTCTCATTAAAAGCAGCAAAGCAAGACCACGCTCAGTGCGATGGAAGGAAAATTGCTTCCCACACCGACTCTGTCGAGCCAGCCACCAGGAGCACTGCAAAGCTAAGAGCTAGAACAGCCCTACCGCTAGTAAGATCCCGCAGAAATGCGAATGATGGCCAAAGTAGCTGCGTGAAGGCAGGGCAGGAGGCTGGGGAGAGCCAGCTGGCTGTTCCCAGCCAATAACCCCAGGTGCCATAGGGTTAAATCAATGCGTGAAGCTATTAAAAGGGGTGGAAGTGTTTTAACATGGTTGAGTGAAATTCCTCACACTTTTAAGTCGACAAAAACCCCATTGCGGCTTAATGGGCTAGTACAACCCGTCCCATTACAGGTCGTTAACACGCACAGGAGCCTTGGGAAGAGGGGCAATTAGGGTGCCTCCCTAACTCTGCAAGAGGCACTCCCTCCCCAGCTTTGTATCCCACCGATTGCAAAGAGGGATGCAGAGAGAGGCCATCCCCTCCTCTAGCCTCTGCACTTTCTCCACCTGGGAGGGGCACACACATCGGAAGTTTGCAGCAGGTTGAGCTCTGAGCAGGCTGAGGGGGCAGAAGACTGGAGCAAAGCACAGTGCGGAAAGCTCCCAGACTCCTCTGCTGGAGGACATCACTCTGCCCCACTTTTCCTTTCTCCAGACCCAGGGCTGAGGAACCACTGTCCATCACACATCTAGCAGCAAGAACACGGAGATACCGACAAAGCCTCTGTGCTGGAGAAGCAGTGGGCTGCTCCCCAGAGGCTACAGGGCAGTGCTGGGTTTACTGCAGCCCTCAGTTTCTGCCATATGGAGGATGGTATTTCCAGCCTAGAAATAAAGTTAAGACTTCTCAGGAACTTAATAGGTATACACTGGTTATTTTCCACTGGCAAGAAAACAGTAACTAAAGCTGAGGTAGAAGGAAAAGCAAAAAAGACTCACTGCATTACTACCTAAACTACCAGGTTACAGCACCTTGCCCTGCTCTTCTCCAGACATCCCTGGGGAGGACAACCAGATCTCTTGGTATGGTGGGGTGGGAGCCCCGAGGCTGCAGACCTGGAACTAAAAATGGGAGAGAAGTGGCCCCCAAATGTGGCTGCCAGCTTCTCCCACACAGCCAGCTCTGGGGAGGGTCTGAAACACTGATCTGCTGAACAGACTTTACAAATTCGGAAACAAGAACAATTCAGAGCATCAATGCCTTGCTCGACCCAGAGCAGAGAACAAGCTGGGAAAGGCTCTGGGTGGCTGCAAGAAGAGTTGTGGATGAGAGAGAGAGACCACCCATGAGGGAGAATGCCTGGAACAGTCCCCAAAAAAGTGAAGAAAAACCCTACAATGCAGAGTGCAGACAGCCTTGGACACGATTATTTGGCAAATAAGGATTTTACTGTAATGGAACTGATATATATTTTTTCTTCCCTCCCATAAGAGGGTCCAAAGCTCCCATAGAGAATATAATAAGAAACAAGCTCAAACGGTGTTCTTTCCTCAAATACCTCTTCCTTTGGGCTTCCAGCCCCGCCCACAATCTAAACTTCCCCAACACATGCAGCCCATCAGGGCTTTGGCCTCTCACAGGTGGTGTTTCCCTTCCTTGCCTGTCCCAAGGGTGGAGTAAGATCCTTGCAGCAGCGCAATTCACCACGGGCTGTGACGTGACTCTGGACTTGCATCAATCCAGCCAGGACTCAGCTCCAGCTCCTTGCCTTCTCCTCTGTACTCAAACACCTACCAAACACTGAGGAGACTCTGCTCACAGCCCTTCGGTGGCTGTGTGAAGTAGTTGCAGCAGTATAAGTCTGACTTTTCCTATGGAGACCTAGCTGTCACTTCCAGTCCAGCCCAGGACAAGCCAGTTTACCAGTTCTCTCTCCAGAAGTCTCCACAGCAACTATATTCTCACCCTGATCATCATCTGCTCACCATGGTGCTTCCCTGGCCCAAGGACACCACCTGTAACACCACTCCATCGCTCCGGCCCAGCTCCTCCAGGCTCCCACTTTTGAACGTGCCCTTCATTGAAGCCACCTTTCCTTGGGCAAACAGGCCCTGCTCAGACCTCACCAGCCTCCAGCTGCAAATACTCCCCTCTTTGCATCCTCCTCCAAGCCCCTTCCCAGTATCTCCTTTCCCCGAAAGTGCTGCTTACCACCAGTGGCATGGCTCCCGAAGATGCCCACGGAATTGCTTGATATTTAGCAACAAATCACTTTGTACTTTGCTCCCATCATCCTAGAAGGAGCCCCAGAAACACCTACAGAAGTATCACCCCAGCATCAGATTTGCTTTGGTGCCTCAGAAGGGACCAAGCAACTGCTGTGAAGCCGCTTGAAATGACCTCTGCTCCATCCACACCAGGGCTGGTCTGCACCAGAGGCAGAGTTAGGAGCGCAGCCCAGCAGAGTTCCCAGCCAGCAACAGTTTGCCAGCTGCTGCCTTATCCCTACCTCTGGCTGGAGAAGGGCAGAAATACCTGCAAACCCCACAGTGGAAACCAACAAACAAAAAAAATTATTCCAAGCAATTGATTTCTTGCTGTTCTCTTCTCGCATGGGGACAGATCCAGCTGGAAAGGACCTCAGTGACACACCTTATGTCTTACACCCCTGGAAGCCACCCCAACAGGCAGGGCTGGAACAAGCAGCATTAGGAGATACCCAAGCCCCTTCCAGAAATCCAGGAGAGGAACTGGAGCCCCTTGAAGAGAGGAATGCTTGACCAGGCAGAAGCCACATCTTGCAGCAAACAAGCTGATGGTGAGTTACTGGCACAGGTTGCTCAGAGAAGCTGTGGCTGCCCCATCCCTGGAAGTGCTCAAGGCCAGGCTGGACGGGGCTCTGAGCGACCTGGTCTAGTGAGAGGTGTCCCTGTCCATGGCAGGGGGGTGGAACAAAATGATCTTTAAGGTCCCTTCTAACCCAAACCATTCTATGATTCTGCTCTGCAAAGACCAGGGTGAGCCCAGCCTGCAAAGGCTCCAGTGGGTCTCATGATGCTGTTTTCTGACAGGTTTAGAGCTTAAAAGACACCACAAGGGCATGGTGTCTTTTGGGGTGTGCACCCCACCCACCCCCAGGAGATGTTACCTGACCTCACATAATCGCAGATGTTCAACAAAGAGGGAAACCACAACAGGACAGTTGAAGGGACACTGCTCTAACCCTGCTTTTGCCTTGCTCACATAGGAAGCACTGCTGAACAAGTACCTGGCCAGGTCTGTTTGCCCTGCTGCCACCACACTGCGGCACTGCCCGAGGAGTGCAGACCACTTCCACGCCCGATCCGCCATGCAGCATTTGTTTTGCGTTTCAGGCACTGGCAGGTCTTATTTGTACGATGCTGAAGCGGTCTGAAGCCTTCCACGTACATGCCAATTAGATGCTCCAAACCCCAGGCTCAGAGGAAGGTCAAGCGCATGGTGCTCGGTGCTCAGCTCCCCATGTCAGTCGGGGTCCTCGATGGGATGTCTGAGGAGGGCTTGGAACAGCATCCACTGCTTGGTTTCATGGTTCACAAGGAATTGGCTTAAAATGGGGAGGGGTGCTAGAAATAAAAGTTGAGGAGTTTTTCTGTTTTAAACAGGGAGGCCAGACGTATAACAGTCTCACAACTTCGAGCTGTTTTGATCCAGCCAGCCCCCTCTCTGCTGAGTTCTGTCAGGAGACAGGCACAAAGCACCAATTAAAGACGAGTTATGCTTTTTCTGTCAAGCAAAAGAGAAAGGGGGGCGGGGGGGGAGAAGATGATGGGAACTGGGGAGAAGAAATCCAGCCCTGGAGTAATTTTGCTTTCAAAGCAAGCTGTCAAGGCTGCCCCTTCTCCTCCCATCTCCCGCAGAGGAAGAGCGAGGGAGCACCCGTGCGCCGGCTGCGGACGCGTGGCATCAGTCATCAGACCACACCATCAGTCACTTGGCACATCAGGCCGAGCCATGCCCTCGCTTTCCCCCGGGCATCTGTCAAAGCCCGTGACAGGGAGCCAGAGCAGCAGATTCTCAGTAAAGATGGGCTGAACACAAGCCCCACCAGCTCTGATGACAAGAATCCCCGCTTATGGGCAATTAGACTGGGAACAAAACAAAACAAAAGCAGCAAGGACTCAGGGCACTAGCTAGCTCGTGTGGCCACAACATCAGCTCCGTTTTTCCATGGCAGAGACGTGCACAGTGAGCACAAGCATGCAGACACCGCCTCTTCTGCCATATAGGTTACCATGTTTGAAGGCTCCCTGCACAACCAGCAGCTCTCCTGGCTCTCAGCAGAGCTCAGGAGAGATGAGAGCTTCCCCCATATATTCCACACCACTGCTTGGTTCAAACCAAGGCTACCTGCCTTTGCAACATACTGCCAAGGAACCACAGCACCAGCATGGACACAGCAAGCTCACCTTGGGCTAATACCAGTACCTCTGAACCTACCTTGAGCACTTCCAAGCCATTCCCAGATCTCATCCAGCAAGCACCAGTCCTTCAGCTGGACAGATTAAGATTACAAAGATCCCTCTGAGCTTTATTGTTGTATGAGGAAGATAAATAGCAAGCACAACCCCTTCTAGGGTGAAAAAGGGCACGGATTTAGGCACCACACAAGCACCAACCCCCAGCTTTAATAACCTATCTATTTCTTTAGCAAAGTACCCTTCGCAGAGCCCATTGGTACCGATTAGTGCATCAGCTTCACTTCCACTTCTTCCTTCCTGTGCTTTCTGAAAGCCTCAGCTAATTACAGCAGCAAAGTCACCTGCGGGGGAGATAATGCACACTCCCATTTCACCAGGGTGGCACTCGTGCTGGGCTGACTGCTCCCAAGGAGGGAATACCCTCTGCCACCTTAGCAGGGCCCAGTGTTCTGGGCTGGATCCATCCCACAGTCAGCCCAGAGAGGAGGGAAGAGCATCTTTACCCCAGTTTAGGTCTGCCTGGGCTGGCTGCACACACTCCCAGCTCGCTAGTGAGTGCAGATTTCATTAGCATGGGGTCGCTCAGCTGCAGCAGGGCACAAGCACCACTTGGCTATTGCAACACCACTCACGTTCACTGCTGTGGAAGTGTTGAATTTCTTTTAAGAGCCCTGAAGATCTCGGTTTGAATTTAAGGGAGGAAAAAAAATCTCACAAAGAATTGCAGGATCTCTGTAAACATACCAGAGGAAAAAAGAAAGCGAATCTTTGAGCCTCTTGACCTTGACAATGTCCTTATAATTACAAGACTATTTATTTTCAGTTAAACCCCAACTATTGAACAGACAGTGTCAAGTTGGTTTTTTCCTGAGCAGGTGATTATCCTGCCTGACTAATCTAATGAAAATTATCAGAAGGCTACTGACCTCCTGCTACACACACTAAATAATGCACAAAGCTTCAGGATCAGACAGGCAAATCATAACCCTGCCTTATCTTAATCACTTTCTATACAGCTCCAGGCCTGTTCCACTCCTGGTTGGCTGTGTTAGCCGAATGCTATCTCAGTAGAAACCACAGCAGAGCCAGCGCTGAGAACTGCACAGCAAAAAGTTACTTCCTTAAGATTTATTTTTGTAGAAGCCAAGAGCTGCAGAGGCAGATATATTTAGTCTTTAAGCTGCCGTCTGACTCCTGAGCTTATAGCATGAGGCGGTGGTCCCCTGGCACCCGGCTTTGGGAAGAGCAGTATTTTCCCACTGCTTTGATGCAGGGTACAAGGAAGGTAAGGTCTAAAAAGAAAATGTGCACAAAGGGGCTCATTGTTCCAGATAGGTAAAGCCACCTTTCCCCTCCGTCCTCTTGGAACCTTGTGTCAGCCTCTCCCTGCAAACAGGGCTGCCCACGACTTTTAAAGATGCCAGAGCACAGCATGAGGACAAGGGCAAAGCAAGAGGACCCAGCACTGGGGATGCTCTGTTCCCAGCTCGGGGCCTGAGGATCTGCAGCAATCCTGTCCCACTCCTTGCAGCACCACTCTCTTTCAGGAGAGGCAAGTGCAGCAGCTGGAAGAGATAAAAGGCTACAAATATCAATTAAGGAGCATGGAACTAAAGAAGGAGATATTCAAAATAGAAGGAGACATTAAAAAAAAATTATCACACTCTCCCCACACAGCCTCAGCTTGAACAGCACCTACAGCTAGACAAACAGAATGCACTGGGGAGACTTCAAGCCTAAAATGAGTTTCCACTTGGGAATCTACAGAGAATGGTGGAAAAACACTACTAAAGCACAAACTGACTAATTTTTATACCCCCGTCTCCCCAGCATGAAACCACAGCTACAACACCAGAGAGAAGACACCCCTCTTACCCATCCAGCCAGACCTTGCTGCCTCATCCTCAACACCCATCATATGTGGTACTTCAGACCTCCTGGTACAGGAGCTCCCAGATCCCCTCCCATCACTGCTGCAGCCAGGAGCTTCACTTTGCAGCCCTCACAAACTGCTGACGGCCTCAGCAGCCTGCTCCTGACCTGCAAGGCTCTCTCCATCCACAGAACACCTGATTTATCCTCCCACCCTGGGAGTCTTGAGCCACTTTTCTCCAGCTGGGGACGTGCTAAGCAAGATGTGGGTGGACATCATTATAAATGGCCATTTCTTCCCATCTTACGACCTTTCAGAAGCAGATGGGCAGTCTCTTCTAAAGTGAGCACAAAAAAGCCCAAGGTGGTTTTAGGCATGACAGAAGAGGGAGCAAGAGAAAGCATAGAAAGGCAGGCAGGAAATAGCACAAGATTCAGCTTTGGGAAAATATCAGCTAACACATGAAAGGAAAATAACCCATAGCAGAGATATTCAAAGGGAAGCAAAAACCTGGGAAAAATTAATGCACACAGCAGCAATTGTTGGGGGGACAGTGATCAGCCAGGGCTTTCAAACTGAGCAGTACCAAGGCAGAGGTTCTACCCAGGGCAGATCCTAAATCTGCTAATGGAAGAATTCTGCACTACTGCTGTGTGGACATGGCCATGCCCAAAGGTTTCTCCAAAGAGATGATCCTGAGTCCCATGGAGCCTGGTCAGACCACCTGGACGTGGTACGGCTAAAAGGGTTAACTGTCCAGGACACAGCAAAAGGAAAGTTCTCTTGTTTTTCATCTCAGTTTTACAGAGCTGCCTGATGCTGAGGCATCTGAGCTACTTCTGGAAGGAGTTAGAACAATAAATAAATTCCTCCATCTCCTAGTCTGGGTGACGAGAGCAACCTCTGGCTTCTCTGGTCATTGAAGCCAACTCTGTAATTGCTTGTGTCACACAGCCTTGCTCCATCCACATATCCTGACTGCCCTGAAAAGTCAAGGTGCAGGTCAGTTCATGTCTCTGCTGTCTAGCAGCTGCTTGGTGTCCTCCATAGGCACAGCTGGGATTGCAAGAGGGCCATTGGCTGGGTTAAACTGGCAGTACCCCACTGAGTTATGGGGGACCCTCCTGAACTGCCATCCTTGCTGAAAAGTGCTGCTCAGGGACAGCTGAGACAGCTCCCAACAGGCACTGTGCAGGGTCTGGTGAGCATAAAGTGGAGGTGAGAGCCTGGCAAGTCCAGTGACTGTCTCAGGACTGACTTCATCATTGTGCCTGGTCAGGGAGGAGGCTTGCACAAGAGGAAGGAATGGAGTTAAAACCACATTGCACAAAGCCCTCAAAAGTGCTCCAAGAACTAGAGCTGGAGCTGGCAGCTGGTGCTGGGACCAAGGGATGGCTCTGGCTCCAGCGCCTGCAGCCACCCTTGGCTCCCTATTCCAGAGCAGGGTAAGCACCATCTCACGCCAGGAAACAGGCACTGAGCCTTCCCGCTCACGCAGTGGCAGCAGGTTGTGACACACAGGTTGTGACTGCCTGGGAGGGACTGCGACACACCAGAGCTTGCAAATGCATGTTCTGGGGAGGTTTCTCCACTCCCCGAGCTGACTTCCAGCTGGAGACACGTGCCTGTTCTTGTCCCCAAGGCAGACAGAGCAACAGAGGCATCCTCTGGTGCCGCTCACCACCAGCAGAGCCTGGCAAAGTGTTGGAGTGACAGCCCCCAGGGACACGGGAGCAATTTCCTCACCGCACACACAAGGACTGCGCTCGCCTTCCTTGCTGAAACCAGTGGGTGAGATGCTGATCGGTGCCACTCGTCCTGGCTGTCTCAAGGCAGACACCCAGCCTGCTGGGACTCTGCTGAGAGCCCACCAGCTCATTGCACACAGGCTCGCCTCTAAGACCTAGGTCAGATGCAGGCTTAGGGAGGAGGAAGGGTTTGCTTGCAAGCCTCTACCACTGCCCTCTCCAACCCAACACATCTTTTTCAGTGCAAACCTGGCTCTGTCTGCTGCTTTTGAACACCTACTGCTCGCTGAGCCTAGAATGGCCTGATCAAAAGGGAGAAAAAGGAAGCTAAAATCTGTTTCTCTTCACCCGTCTGTGGGAGCCAGTAAAAGGGACAGATGCCGAGAGAGCTCCCCAGGTTAAAGTGACTATAAAAGCCTCCCCCAGGATGCCCTGTTCTGTTATGGAAATGTATCCCAGTTCTGCTTCCCCAGTTGGCCTCTCCACCCCCTTGTACCTTGCCTGCTCCTT
>VZTD01002389.1:697223-738841 GCA_013397725.1 Rhagologus leucostigma | reverse complement strand
CCCCCCCCCCCCCCCGACACACACACACATCACGAGCAGCAGTCCCTGCAAGTCCCCCCCACCTCCCCAGAGATGCAGCCCCGAGCGTGGTCACCCCGCTGCGCACACACGCTCACGCGTGCCCCGTGCACGCACACGCGGTCTTGCACAACGCACCCTCCACATGCACAGCCCCGTCCTTCCACCACGAGATGCAGACCCAAGAGAAGGCGCCGCGCTACCATTTCCGTGCACCCCTCCGTGTGCATCCTTGCGCACGCCCCACTCGTGAGCACCGCGCTCCCTCGCACCAGCACCCTCCCGGAGCGCCCGACGGAAGCGCCACAGGAAGGTGCAACTGTCATGAAAGCACCTCACTCACCGCTCTCTCACTCGTCTCACAACCAAACACCCAACACAACACACGCGTGGGCTGCGCTCCCTATCGCGCAGCCATTGCCCCAACACCTGCACCCACCTTCCCCACTTCAGTAAAACCTGCTGGTGTGTGCTGAACAAGCCCACCCTTCCCATCCATCACAACCCCTGTAGCATGTGGGATCACCACGTTTCCCATCACAGGTAGACAGAGAGCTGTCGCACGTGTGCGTTGGGGTCTGCAGGGCAAAGGGGACACTTGGGCTGTGCTCAGTTACTCCTGATGAGGAAGAAGCACCAGGGGTGGCCATACAGCCGGGCCAGGTTGCCCACTCCAGCCACGACACAACAGAATTGGGAGTGCCAGGCTGAAATGTGCCAAGGGGGGCACGGGAGCCGGGTGTGAGGCTTTGGTGTGCAAAAGGCTGGGACAGGCAGGCCTGGCCGGGCAGGTGCAGGCGTGTGCTGCTGGGGCACGCCAGCAACACGTGTGAGAAGGCAGAGCTGGCAGGCAGAGGGCTCCGTTGAGAGCTGAGTTATGGAAAATGACTCTTTCCAAGGAATTGCTAAAATTAAAGCGGCAGTGAGGCCAAGCAAGCAGGAGCCAATGGGGAGGGTGAGCAAGGACAGCCAAGCGGCCTCAGGGCAAGGAAGGGCAGGGTGGGCAGGAGGCCGAGGGGAAGGCACCCTTGCAGGGCAGTCACCCCCGCCCCCAACTCCTGCCAACTGCCCAGGCAATTGCAAACGCCTTGCCGGTAGGATTTGGGGAAAGGCTGACTGGCACCCTGGTGGCACCGGTTGGGGGATGCCATGGAGCAGGGGGCCTGGAGGGAATAGCCTTTCCCAGCCACATCCCCCACTTGGCTGCCAGTGTGCAGAAAAATACCTCTGTTTTCCCAGTCTGGAAAAGACAAATGCCCATGAAGAAACAGCCTGCTCCCTGCCAGGGGCTAGTTGCCAGCAAGGGGCAGGGACCAGTGCCCGCAGGGGATTTTGGGGAGCCCTGCAGAACCCTGTAACTCATTATACACATCCTCTGCCCTTATCTCCAGCCTGTTGACTGTGGCAGGGCGGGGGTGCTGCTCCCTGGACATCAGCATTCAGGTCGGCAGCAAGGGCTGTTCCAGCTTCCAGATATCTGAGTGTTCCCAGCTCAAATCCCCGTGACTCAGGAAACAACACATGCGAGAAAACTCTGCAGAGAGACTTGGGAGAAATACTCCCACTGGCAGGTTCCCATTTTCCCTGGCATCCCAGGATTTCTCCTGGTCTGAAGAAAACAACAGTAGTAACAAAACAACAGAACTTTCTTCCTGACCTTCCTGTTAAAGAAAGAAACAAAAAGGTGATCTTTGGGCAAGCCCACGAAAGTCATTCTCTTTTGTTTTGACTAGATAAGTGTTGATCAAATCAAAGCTACCACCTCTCCCTGCAGTTGTGGAGACAATGTCACACAGGCAGAGGAAGGGGGCTGGGTGGGAGCCAGATTTTGTCTAGTTTTTTGTTGATGCTGCTAAAAGACACTGCTAATTGGATGGAAATAATGATGTTTTGTCTCAGATGAAAGTGCACAATAAATTATCTGTTTATTGTCATTAGTTTTATCCACGAAGAATAACCAGCATGTTGGGACTCTGGGGGAATTTGTGATAGCAGGTTATAGAAAAAGAACAGAAAAAAAACCCAGGAGGGAAAACTAAAAGTCAAAAGGAGATGTCTCCAAGGCTGTTCAGCAGGTTGCAGCAGAGCTGGGGAGTGACTCTGCTGCCAGAAAGTCAGGACTAGATTGAAGTAGTCACAAAATGGAAGAAAAGGAAAAAAAATTCCAACCCCTTACTCTCCCTCTCCATCTCTCCCTGCTGTCAGCCAGTAGCAGAGCTGAAAAAGAAGGAGTAAAACCTGTGCAAGAAGCAGCAGCTCTCCGATGCCACTGGGAAGTGTGTCAGGAGAGCAGGTGGTTTTGTGGGGACAGGAACGGAAAGACACCGGAGCATTAATAGGTCCAGAGAGCTGGACCTGGGGGAATGATTCTCCGTTAGCTTATGAGCCAGCATCGCTCCGTCACCCTGGGCTGCTTTCCCCACCCACAGCATCCCAGTGGGAGCCACTCAGAGAAAGTAGGGGCTCATCACAAGCCTGTACACTGATGTTCAACCAGGACACTTGTCACCAAAAATATCGCTCTGCTGTATTACGTGCTGCCCACCGGCCTCCAGCAGCAGTGGTGCCCCAAGCAGGAGAGCAGATGCTCCACAGCTGCGTGGCAAAAGTATAGAACAGCTGAGCCATGGTCAGATCCTGAACTGGTCAGTTTGAGGCTGGTCCTGGCCAGTTGTAAAGCAGCACAGATCTCTTAGGCACCTGAGGCCAAAGCTCAGGGGACAGCACTGGCCTGGTTTACCCCAAAGCTGTGCGTATGCGAGGTGAGAATCTGAGCCAGTGTCTTTCCAAACCATTTATTTGATACTCTGTGGCAAACATCTGACTAAATTACTCACAGATTATTCAAACATTGGGAGAGCTGATTAAATGATTACTGGTGAATCATTTGTTCAAAGCAAAATGCCCAAATTCCTACACTGAACTACTGGCAGGCAACAGCAGATGAGTTTCAGTCCTCCAAAATCCCTGAGCTCACATCAGCCCCTGAGTCTGCACTCCTTGCTCATGGCTTCCCCAAAATATCCGCCCCCTGCCCGACCCCTTGCCACTGGCAGAAGCAAGGTGAATAGGAGACGTGGGGAACCATTCCTTAAATTCCTGCTGGACTTCAGGCTAACAACAACACAGCAGGCTGAGCTAGGAGCCTTGTCTCTCGCCTTTGCACAAAAGAGATTCTCTGGAGGGGGAAAAACCCCACAACAATGGTGAGGAAACGTACAAGAAAACTGCAAAGAAAGCAGCTGACCTTGCATGCCGCAGGCCAGAAAAAAGTACAAATGTTCTTGCAAAGAAGCAGGAAAAGATGAAGCTATGGAGCCAACAAGCTTTTTACCGGCCCAATTTAATCATCTCCTCAGCAAATGCTCCCCACGAGGAACAAGAGAGGAAAGCAAGATCATGAAAAGATTGCAGGCAAAGGAATTCGGCTGGTACTCCTGGACTGATTAAAATTCCTCAGGACTCATAGCAGGAGAGAATATTTTATGTAAAACTTCACCTTGTCTTTATTACATTTGCCAAACTTCTTCCTGTGTAGATAGTGGGAGGTGCGTGCGAAAGACAAAGATGGAGATAATAAGCACAGGACCTGACTGTGGCTTTCCAGCCTATTACCCATTTGTCTGGGAAGAGTCCTGGTGATGGTGGTGAGCATCGGTGTGCATACAACCACGTGTGGGCAAGGAGAGGCCGTGAGGACCTCCAGAACCTGGACAGAGAGTGATGCAGTCACGTGCGTGCACAGATTTGGGCAGGAGAAAATCCTGTCCTTGGATGTAGCCCTGATCGTGGGCATCAAGTGGCTCGGAGATGAGTGATTGGCACGATTTGGGATGCCGAGTGGTACAGAGAGAACCAGGTCTCGCCAGTCAGCTGAAATAAGTGAGTGAAGTTTCCCTGTGCAGCAAGGATGTCAGGTTCGGTGCGTGCTGTTACCAAACCCACTCCTGGAAAACAGGGATTGGCATATGGAGAGACCCCTCACTGCCGCTGCTGCTGCCACTGCTGCCGGGTAAGATATCGATGACAAAGTATCGCCTGACACCCGTTATAAATAACGTTTGTCCCATCACCCACTCACCACATGACCCACGGCTGCCAGCTCCTCACTCGCAAGACGCTCAGTGTGGAATGAAAGCCATATTTAAAATACATTTTTGTGTATGTCTTCCTGGGCAAGGAACAACGTGATAGGGGTCTGGAAAAGGTTTCCTCCAGCACTTTCTTTCCTGCAGTGCCAGAAGAACAACCCCATGAAATCTCAGGCAAGAACTGAGACCTTAAAGCGATCATGTTTTGCACCACTGTGCACTGAATTACAGGATTAGTGTTGCAATGCTCCTGGAATGGGGAAATCAGCACCATAATCCTGTGCGTTTGCCAGGTCGGCTGTTTTTTCCCCACGGATCAGAACATCTTACCGAGGCTCACCACTGCCAGCGTCGGGGGCCGTGGAGGTGTCCAGAGGGAATGTGGCCGGCATGAGGCACACCCAGGTTAGAGCTGCTCTCAGCCTTCAGCCTCCAGCCCTTTCTGTAGCAGAACTGCCCCCAAACATGCAGGGTCTGCACGGCAGGAGTGCTCTCACTGCCCTGGAGAAAGCAAGGATGTCCTGATGGTTGTGGCTTTTGCCTGGATTGAGAGCCCCTGACACAAAACCCCACCATTCTGCAGCCACGTGCGAGGCCTTCCCAAGCCGTGGCCGATGCCAGCAGGGCTGGTTCATCCCCACGATCCGCCTGTGGATTAACACCTCGAGGCAAGCCAGCATCTGCTGTGGCGTGGCTCCTTGCTCTGGTTGCGGGACTGGCTTCTATCACAAATCATCTTCCTCACATGAGAAAGCAGAAGCCAGGGATTAGAGCGGTTTGAAGTTTTTAGCATGAAAAGGTCGGGTTTGAAAGAAAAAAGTGAAAGAGCTGCTTTTTGAATGTCTTTTGGTGAGGAATTTGAAAACCCCTGCCCCCATGACTTTCAAAAGGGTTTGGGGTTTTTGGTGGGGCTTTTTTTTTGATTTGCTTTCTTTTTTTTTTTTTTTTTTGGGTTTTTTGGAGGGGTTTTGATGGGGAAAGATTAATTTTGTTTCACTTTCTCTCTTTATTGCCTTTAGCTGAAAAGCACGATTTCCCCAGAAATCCACATTTGGGATAAATACAATATTGCAGTTAAAAAAATTCTGGGAAATGTCAGGAGAAATCAAAGGTGACTCAGTTTCAAACCCTGCAAGGCAGAAACACCTGGGAAACATCAGTGCTGGGTGTGGGGAGAAGGGGATGAAAAAATCTCTAACAGCAGATCCCATGAGCTGCCTTCAGAGGAGGGAGCTGCAGTGGGAAATCACCATCCCAAACATGATGCCTGTGAAGAGATGCCACCACCACCTCTCCTTCTGTGCCCCCCACTGTTTGGCTCTCAGTGAGTACGAACCTTTCAAAGATGCATCTTTTTATAACGGTTTGCTGGGTTTCTCCTTCTTAACCTTGAGGATAAATTCCTCTAAGTCCAGAAGCTCAATCAAGCAAGCGAAACCCTCTCGAGGTAAGCCCCATCTTCACCCCATAGCTCCTTGGTGCCTCTGAGCGGGGTACATCTGTACCATGAGATGGATGGCTTCTGTGGCCACCAGCAAAATCAAAATGGACACTGCTGTGCACCACACAGCCCTTCTATAAAAGTGGAGAAATACCCTCTTCTTTCTGCTCCTGCTTCCTCTGCCACCTTCCTCTTTCTCTCTCTCTTCTCCATTAGCCACATTCCAACCATCCCTTCCTTCAGCTTGACCAAAGTGGACAAACGTTTACCTTCCTCTCACACACCTGGCACAATCACAGGGTGTCCAGCCCACCTGCCTGTTTACCCCATGTTGAAATGTTCCACTTGTGACCCTTCAGCACTCATCTTTTTTTCAGATTTATTTGGCTCCTTCTTAAAACTGAGCAAACCGTTTCTCTTCCAAAATGCCAGAATAGGGCATGAAGTCCAATTGCATAATTGCTTTTTATCATCTCCTCAGAGCAGGTAGGGTACCTACATGTTCCTGTTCTCAAAACTTCAGATTTGAGAATTTCCAACTAAAAAGTATCTCCCCTAACCCCCTACATGGCTTCCTCCCCATCCTCCATAAGAAAAAAGGACAAACAAAACCAACCAACCAAAAAAAAAAAACAAAAAACCACCCAACCATCAGGAAAACAACCCCAAACCTCAGACAGCATCAGCTTGAAGCCTTTCATCTGAGCCCAAAGAGATCTGTTTTCACAAGAGAATTGATGGGTGTCTTCTCACTGGGTTTTTGCCTTATATCCCATTTTGGGAATACCTTGCTGCCTGGAACAATGCACCCCTGGGGAGCACAAACACCCGCCCTGGGAACAGTCAATAACTATTTGCCAAGAAGACCTAATGGTCCAAATATTCTCCCTGAAACGCAAAACTATCCTGACCAAAACTGCTCAGCTGTGACTTCCTGAAAGGTGTTGAAAAATCTGGCAGGGTGAGGAAAAGCCCATGAAATTTCCTTGGGAAATTGGGCCAGCGTTGCAAAAGGCTGCCGAAATTTCTCAGTTTCGTCCAGGTGGAGATTCAAGCTCTCATGAGAAACAAGAAAATCTGCATCTCCCCTGATACCGCTATGTGAAACAGCAAGTTAGCAAAACTTCAGGTGCTGTAAATTTTGATTTCCTGACAGCCACTTTAGCAAAGTCTTCCCACCTAGAGACGGGAAAATTAATTATGCTTGCACTGCTTCTTTGTTTGAACTGAAAAAAAAGCTCCCAGGGAAGTTTCGGGTGATTATGGATCCAGAGGAGGCTGCAGTTGAAATATTCATGCTCTGGAGGGTTCCAGGCAGAGTCTGAGACTGCAAACCCCATGCTTGGAAAGGGGTGTCTTTATGGCTTAAGGGCAGGGCACAGACTTTTTCTGCCTCCATCCCTCTTTGCCCGGATGCTGACAGGGATGTGCCAGCTATTCCCAGCCAGCCCTTGTGCACCCGCTGCCTCCTTAGCAGCGAGTCCTGCGCGGCGTCAAAGAAATGCTGCAAAGCTGCGAGGATGCGGCTACCACAGGGGACAAGAGGAATATTTTTCCAGCGGGGTCTCGGGGCAAGGAGGGGGAAAGACAAATAAAAGGACTTTGTTGGCTCCGGCGGCTGCTGGCAGCGGCGGAGCGCGGCGGGGTGGTTCTCCGTGCCTGCAGTGCCATCTCCCGGCAGGGCCCGCTCGGGGACCGCGGGAGGATGCTCGGCGCTCTCGGAGCGGCCGCGGGGGCCCTCGAGGGTGGGCACACGTTTCGGGAGGGCAGTGCTCAGTCTGGGATGCTGTCCCCCAGCCTGCCGGCGGCTGGGCTGAGCGCCGAGGGGTTGAGCTTGCAGGGGAAAGAGATAACACAGCGGTCTCACATTTTACCCCGGTTTAATGTTAGTGATGCCTCGTGTGGGGGTGTCTAAACGAGATGGGTGTTCTCTGACAAATAGGATGACAGGAGACCCTTGCTAAACCTGATGTCTGAGCAGAAGGGGAAGAGTGGTGCTGGTCATTACAGCATGGTATAAATAAAAATATCCCTGAGAAGCTGTCATGGTGTCCCTCATGTGCTGTCCCTACATCTTTCCTCTGGCTCTTGCCAGCTCCTGCAGCAGTGTGGGGAAGCAAGGGATTGTCCTCCTGTGTCTTCAGATTATCAAGCAGTGGGTCCTGGGCTCCTCAGGCACCCCTGGCAGAGCAGCAGTGGTATGGAGGAGAAGAAGTGTTGAGAAGGACCAGTTTGTTTTGAGCAGCAGTTTTGCTTCTGGGAAGGTGTACTTGGGTTGAGGAGTGTGGGGGCTCACATCTGAGATCTGCACTGGCTGGTGAAACAGGGGTGTATTGAGAGCAGGACAGAAGAGGGGGTAGCAGACATCCCAACCTGCTGGTGAGGTGAGTGTTCCCCCAGGGATGTGCAACCCACCAGATAAGGCAGGCAGAGGCAAGAGGAGAGATCAGTGAACAGAGAAACAACCAAATTACCCCACTCTCAGTGTGCTGGATCCCAGCTTGTTCCCACTAGCAGTGCCGCTCCCCTCTGGCTGTGCCCAGGTCAGCAGTGCCCCAAAGATGCCTCTCATGGGCTGGATTCTTCCCACAGGCTCCTGTCAGCTGGCCAGAGAGCAAACCCCAGTTTGGGAGTTCACCTTTCTCTGCCTCTCAGCACCTCCCAAGAATCGGAATTGTTGGGGCCAGAGAAAAATGTCCCCCTCCAGCAGCCATTTCAAGCCCATGCTAGGAAAGTGCTGTAATGCTGGTACATGGGGCGTAACAGCTCCTACCACATCACTCACTGCTGTAACCAGTGATAAATAACTGCAGTGACCCCGCTGTAGATCACAACTGTACTTAGAGACCTCTCTGTAGAGGTCAGGGTTCTGGATGAGGCGTGCTGGGTACTAATGGCTGTCCCCACCGTGCTAATTGAAGTAGGGATGGAAACAAAAGCATGCCATCTCTTATTTTCAGACAAAGGGCTCAGACGAAAGTGGTGACAACATTTTGTCAAGCAGCGCAGATGCTTTTAGATTCCTTCCCCTTCTCTTCTGGCTCAGTGGTTTGGCTTTTCCTCCTGGTATGTCCTTTGCGCTCTGGGAACCCCGTGCCCAGAAGTGGGCACAGAAGCAGATCATGACTATCTCTAGGGTAAGCATGCGACATCCTTTTATTCAAAGAACTGATAAATCAGCTTAACCTGCACTTATGGACTACTGAAGAGTGTGAGATGCTCACCATTCTCTTGATCTCTCTATCAATACAGACTGTTTTTCTAAAAGAGTTACGAAAGTACTGTGCTTGATGCAGGAGTGCTCAGGCTGGCAAGAGGGATCAGGATCATACCAAGGAAGAAGTCAAACCAGATGATCAAAATGGTCCTCGCTGTCCTTAAAGTTTATGAATACAGTTTAAAGTCTTGGAAGCTCTACTTCAGTCAGTCGGTTTAAGCAAAAAAAACCACCCAGCAAAACCTTTTGAATTTTGATTGCTTTCCCATTCAGCTAAATTCCAATTCAATTTCTTCTGGACAAGTTCATAATCTTGCTTCTGCCAGCCAGGCGCTTTAATCTCTACCATTGTCTTCTGTTGCCAGGCGCAGGCAGGAGTTGTGGGGTGAAGGGCTGTTTGGCACCATGCTCACAACCGTGGTCAATACCTTGCATCTCGAGCATCCTTAAAACTAAAAGCAGGGAGGAAAGGAACTGCCAGGGATAGATTAGTGTTGGCTGCTGACAAAGAATCAGCCAGGCAAGAAAAAGAACTGGGAAAAGGAGCAAGATGAGATGTGAATGCACTCAGCTGCAGGGGAACAATATTTCTTGTACCAGCAATGAATACGGTAACAGGGAAAGACTTGTAAGCATCTTGATTTTTTAAAGTATGTTCCTGCTGCCACTGTAACAGCGTGTACTCACAGATAAAGGGTGTTTAAGAGGAATGTGAGAAGCAGGAGCACAGTTCCCCAAGTAATTTTGTTTTTTCCGCAGAGAACTGTAGCATGAAGGCGATGGGCACAAGTTGCACCATGATCTTGCAAGGGACGTAGTGTGCACCAAAATCTTGGCCTTCACGTAGGGAGAGTTGTGAGAGAAGGAGTGAATGAATGAATGAATCAATGAATGAATGAATGAGTGAATGAAGAACCTGTAATGGTTTCCTCATGGACCAGAGCTGTCTTCTCTTGCAAAGGCTGCTGAGGGCACCTGCCAGCCATGGGCTTGCAGAGCAGAGGTGAGGCAGGGAACGTGGATGGAAGCAGACAGCAAAATGATCAGATGGGATCTGGAGGCAGCTGCACCTGTGTCGAGCTGTTGGAAATTAGAGTTAATTAGAGGAGAAGGAGCTGGCACTTCCAGGAAAACTTCAGCGCCTGGAGTCTTGGACACGCTGACACTCTATGGAGCGCTCCTGGGAGACCTTTCAGCAGCACAGCTCTTGTGTTCTGTACCTTGTCTCTGTCATATATACTCAGCGTTATTCTGTGTCTACACCTGGGGGAGGTCCTGATTTCACAGCGACCCCCACAAGCCCTTCTGCAGCATTGCCAGGCTGCCTTGGATGCAGGGCAGGGACGACACTTCCTGTGACATGGGCGAGGCAGTTCTCCATGCCGGGCAAAGCACGGGTCAGGCAGAGGATGTGGCAAGCGATACATTAAATCCCTGCTTATTGTCTATCCGCCACCCAGACAACATGGGTGGGAAGAGCACAGATGCCACAAGCATTAAAGGTTTCTCTGCTGGGAAAAGCCTTTCTCTGCTCGAGCTCCTCTCAGCAAGAAGCAACTCTCGATAAAACTCTTTCAGCAGTGTTGATGGCAGACTGAAGTGAAGCAGCAAACACAACCCCAGCAGGAGACCGTTTAGGTTATTATTTTAATTAATTGCACATGTAGTTAAACTGAAAGAAAAATAGAGACGTGACACCCAATTATTCAAATCAGTTTCTGCCAGTCACACACTGCTGCTGCTACCAAGTCCCAGCACAAAGCTCTGCCCTCTGCTATCTCCAGAAATGCCAGATATTTGCATCTCAAAGTTGGTAAGCTATTGTCATGCAAGTTTTCTTGCTGTGCAAAAGGGATGAGGAAATGTAAATCTACCAGCGTGGTCCCACAGAGAATTGCATTTCCTAGAGCCGGTGAATCATTCCCTCCCGTGGCAGTTTCCCCCTAAAATGTCTCATTCTTCACCATGCCGCACAGACTGCTCCAGACAAGCTTCCCAGTTATCGAGGAAGACACCGGAAGATGCAGCTCCAAAGCCAGGAGAAGGACCCAGTGAGAACAACAGGCACTGGGCTCCTGAAGGGAAACATCTTCAAAAGCAATGTCCATCTCCCAGGAGATGCTAACCCAGCTCCAATCACTTGGAACGATTTCAGGAAGTTAAAGCAGAGTGCTTCAGGCTGGGAAAACTTTCAGTTTTCTTCTGTAGTGACCAAAAGTATGAAAATGAGACTGTCAGGCTTTTCAGGACTGGGGCTCTTGAATATGATTCCCCCTTGGGAGCAGGCATTGCTGGTATTTGGAGCTGCCAGTTCCTGTTCTCCCACCGTGAGGGCAGACATGCCTGTTTCTGTCTGCAATGCCAGGCACAAATCCCCCCCTTCAGCCCCAAGAAGCAGCCCCGAGGCTGTGATCCCGAAATGGGCTCTCACCGTGCAGAGACAGGATGGTTTCCCGATTTCCTGACGCACACTTCCCCCAAAGCAAAGGCTCAGTGAGATCCCTCATGATGGCTCTCCTGGAGAAATATCAGAGATTTCAGTAGAAAGGAAAACTCCCATCTCTAGTCACCTCTGACACATCTGTGAATCCCAGCCAGGCCATCCACGAGGGTGCTCATCCCAGCCCAGCTCAGCTCTGCAGCTTCTCAGGGCCCCCCATGCCATGGCCCCTGATACCCAGTGGGGATGAGAGCTGCACCAGCAGAACCGGGCAGACCCGGTCCCCAGGGCACCTGTTGCCTCAGTAGGGAAGGTGGGTGGGTAATTTACCTTATTTTATTCTCTTTTTAAAAATCAAACTGTGGCAATGTGGTGATCCGCCTGTGCTTCTGCACCACTGGCTCGGTGGGACACAGGCCAGGCTCTCCTCTATGCTCGTGGATCAGCTACTTCTTCACTCCCCCAGTCTAGCTGATTAACAAGTCCAATTAAACTTCCAGCCACGCTTCCCCATTTGCATTTCCCTTTGAAGTTTGCTCTTTCTGTTTGAGACCTGGAAAAGGTTTGATGTGTCCCAAAAAAAGTTGGGGTTTTTTTTCCAACTATGTCAGTTAGCTTGATAGAAGATGTTAAATTTGCCTAGAATTCTGGTCCTGCCTAGATGCTTGAATTGTCACACCACCCTATTTGTAAGTATGCAGGTAATTTTCTTGTTGCCTGAATCCGAAAGCTGTCCCTGCCCGTGGTAGGGTGGTTGGAACTAGATGATCTTTAAGGCCCTTTCCATCCCAGACCACTCCGTGATTCTGTTCACAGTTATTTCCTCTGCCTCCACCTGCCGTCTCACCCCATGGTTTCACTGTAAGCCCTTCAGAGCAGATGCTCTCCCTGGGCTGAGCTATGCAGAGACGAGAGAAGAATTTTCACTGCTCCCGCTTTAGAAATGAATGGAGTTAATCAACATCAACCACCTTTTCCAGCAAGGCAGCTGCAGCAGTGCAGCCTGGGGATCTCCTGCAGCCCTTCCGGGCACCTTCTGAGCTTCCAGGTCTGGCCAGGCACATTGGGAGGGAGAGCTGATGGAGAGGCACAGCTCCTCTCTCCACGCTGTGGACACCAGCCTGTGGGTTGAGCAGCCTCTTGGCCGGCACAGTTTGCCCAGCAAGAACGAAGCTGTTGCAGTGCAGGGGCTGCAGGGCTGGGAGTGACGCCTGCTCCAGGGGGGCCCTGCCAGCTGCTGAACAGGTAACACATCATCAAAGCATCATTTCGCAGAAAGCAGCTTCTAGGAGAGGCTTTGATCACAGACTGTTTGTTCTCAGGCCCCACACTCCTCCTTTACTGTTACAGAGACATTTTTAAAGATTGTGATGTTTTGTTTTTCAATCAGTGCCATCCTGGAGTGGTGCTAACACCTTCCCACAGAGCTGGGACTCAGGTCCTGCCCCACCCCATTCCAGCTTTGTAGGGACATTTTCCCCCAGTCCTGGATTTAACCTGCCAGTCTGGTGACTTTCTTCAGGGAGAAAAACAGGCTAAGGACAGAATGTCTCCTGCTGCCTTCGCTGGAGTGATTATCATTCAAAAATATACCTCCCCAAACCATCCCATAACTACAGACATAGGTAACCCTGCTTTCCTCAGTGCCTTATTGAACAGAAATTCTTATGGCCCTCGTACACCGTCTGTGTCACCAGTGGGGTGTTGGACAGGAGGAAGAGGTTTTTGGAAGCTGAAGCGCTTCTTGCTGCCTTGAGGCAACTCTTGAAGTCTGCTGCTGCCCCACAGCAGCCAGGCTTTGGCTCCACGCTGCAGCCTGCACAACAAGGACCTTCTCCAAGGAATCATGACCCGCAGACTCACCAAGCTGTAGGGACAAGCACAGTACCAGCCTGGGATGCTCAGGTTTGTGTACCCCCTGAGCCTGAGGCGGGTCTGCAGCAGTTAGTGTGCAATGTGAATCCAAAGTCAGTCGTGTCTTCAAAAGATGCTTTTTTCCTTCTTGGAGTGCTGGGGGTAGTGTTCAGGTCTGGAAACTTCACGAGTCACTCCATATCTGCTTTCTTTTTAGCTTGTGATTTTTTTCAGAGCGAACAGCCCTTCCCTGTGTCCTGTTGAGGTTTCACATGTACCAGGGATATTTCCAGACCCCTGGACACCCCTGCAGGGCAGCCCATTGCTGAGGTAAGCCTGAGCAGCGACTTCCAGCCCAGGCTTACCTGCCTTCCTCATCTTCCTCCACAGCCAGAACACACATTACTCCGTGTATTGAAGCAGCATTTCTGCTTGTGAGGGCTTGGAAAAGTTTGCTTGCATCATTGCTCAAATCAACAACAGCACCAAAAGAAAAGGAAAAAAAAATAACCAACAAACAAGCCAACAAACAAACCCCAGCTTTAATTGCAGACTTACTACAGGGAAAAAAAAAAAAAAAAAGAGAAGCTTTTGTAGGTCTGGCCAATTTTCTCCCGCTTTTTCCAGAAAGTAGGTGCCTGGTATCAAGGAGCCCAGAAAAACTAGTAAAATTCCAGCCCCTGCCACAAGGAAGCTCTTCCAAAATCTGAGCAGGGAGCAGTAGAAGGAGCCCATTCCTCACAGAGGAGATGGTCCTGATGGAAAGATGGCCCCAAGGAAGGGCAGGCTTGGCTTGGGACGATGCCTGCGGACGGTTCAGATTTGTTTGCAACAGGCAAATTTTCCAAAACAAAAGAAGCTGTTTCAATAGAATCCAAATCTTTTGCCAGAAAGGTATCATTTTGGTAAGATATTTAGGGAAAACCATTCAACCTAATGGTTTAGATTTATACTTTATATTCTATTGTGATTTGCTCACAGTATGTTATGTAATATATATCACACACCCAATTTGCATGCTGAATTTTAATATAACAAAAATGCTGAGAAAGTGTCGCTTCAATTTTCCAGAACAGCCCTGAGGAATGTTTTCTTGACCAGAAATTTACATTTTTCATTCCTGTTTGGAACAACAACAACAAAGAGGTCGATATTTCCCATGAAACAGGACTCTGGGACTCCGACCTGCTCTCCTAGACAGTCTGGGGAGAGCAGCTTTAAAGGCAGGGCAGGCGAAATACTTTTGATACTTTCTGTTCTCTGTCCCGTCCTGCACCGTAACAACCGACGTCTTCAAACGAAACAGCTCCTCGAAGTCGCAGGAAGAGCAAAAACCCTGAACCAGACCTGCCGTGCCCCGAAACCATTCCTCTTCAGAGAGCACTCCCTCTGGGCAAATGAACTTCAAATAATTCCTCCCTCTCTCCCCCTCCAAAGAAGCCCTAATGACACCTTGTCCGTGAACTTAATGTGTTTTAAACTATCTCCATGCCTGGCCACATACTTGGAATGTCCCCTAAGGACTGCTAAAAAGTCNACAAAAGCTTCAGTCTGGGTCCCTGGGCTCCCACCCCTGTGGAGGGGAGGGTTTGCCTGTGCTCAGCATTACCTTTTGCACACCCAGACGAAGCTCCTGGTAGATGGAGCCGGGCATGAAAGCAGCTCCGGGACATCAGGCTGTGTTTGAACTTTTCACCATTTTCTCCCCCCCTCCCCTCCACCACCATCTTGAGGGGGAGTTTTTTTCTTTTTGGTTTCAAAAAGCCCTTCAGGAAATGATTTAGGAGCAGAGAGCATGGTCAGCTAATGGGCTGCAGCTGAGGCAACGTGGGGTTATGCTCCTGTCCCGTCCCTGCGACGGCTCTGCGCGCACAGGGACTCTGCCCCCGCACATGCACGTGCCCTGCACGCCTGGCACATCCCAGATCCTTGGACAGGCAGACCTGGAAACCCTCCGGAAAATAATCAAAACCCCCAAACCCTCCGCAGCAGCTGCCCTCCACGTGAGCTGTTGACAAATAGGGACTAAACAACTTGAGCTCTTCCCCCTCCAGCACTTGCCATGTGTCCCTGTGTACATCGCCTCGCTCAGTGTGCTCCCGAGTGCCCCTGCAACAACGAACCACCACTTGCTGCCCAGAATGCTGTATGTTTCCTGCATCCCCAAGCTCTAGGCAGAGCTGTGGGTTGATAACAGGGAGATTTTGGGGCTGGGAGTATTTACGACTTCCCCTCCGTGGGTTGTCTTCCCCCAGAAAAGCAAGCCAGGCTTCAAACATGAGCAGCACAACAGCAGCCTCTGCCAAGTGCCATCTGTCTGGGAAGTGCAAAGGCTCTCAGAGTCACAGATTGCCCTGAGTTTCTCCCTGCCCTTCCACAACTCGTGCCTGGAATTATTATCCTAATTTCCCCACTGATTTTAGAGAGGCAAACTCCATTTTGCATCAGGGTGGTGTAGGTCTCTCTTTTGATTTTTGTGGGGGATAATGGCTGGAATACTCCCTCCCAAGACAGCACATTTTTCTTGCAGAGCACCACCCTCCCTGCCTGTTAGTTGCCAAGATGACCGCGGCACAGGTGGTGGGCAGGACGCAGGGCAGAGATGCGTTCCTGCTGGGAGGACAAGCGGATGGGAGATACCTGAACAGGTCCCTGCATTTTTCACCATGCTTAGTAGACGAAGGTGTCTCCTCCTAGGAAGAGAAGTTCTCCTGAGGTTTCCAAAGTGCTACTGAGATGACAGTGCACACAGAGACACCTAAATACGTATGAAAACCCGTTGTACCTCGCACGTTACTCCTAGAAATTATTTGGTTTGAGCCTACCTAGTAAAGAAAGGAAGCCAAAGCTATGCCTGGCCATTGAATAAATCCTGGCACTTCGCACCTGGATCTCCCTAGCTTTAAGTTTGCCTTGGGTGGAGAGGATGGGTGACTGCCCTCAATCTTGGCAGCAGCCAAGAAGTGACGAGCCTGCTCTCAAAGGCTGGTGTCACCAACGTGGGGAAAACTGGCAGTGAGTGATCCATGGGGTAAAGGACAACCTGGACAATGCAGAGACCTTGGCCAGCATCCTGTGGCACTCAGCACAGTTGCAGAGCACTCCAGACCTCCCTGGTGGCCCTGTCCCCTTGGGCTTTCCTTATTTACTGCAGACACAGCCTGACAGTCAAGGATTTCAGCCTCATTCACAATCTTTCAAGTTTCCAATTAATAACTGAAAAATTCTCAGGATTAAGGCAGGCAACCATACAAGCCCCTGGGTAATTTTGCCACCAGCTAAAAAAAACCCCAAACCCCCCTAAAAATCTAGAAAATATTAATGAGAAAAACTGCAAACAATTCTGTTGCCCTTTAGAAAAGCCCTGCCATTTCCCAGCTAGCTCATCCCGGATGCTGCAGGAATCAAACTGATCCGCAGAACAGCTCCGGGGTTGTCTCTGGAGCAGGTCACCCTCCACCCTCAAAGCGTGGGGCTTCTGCCAGCAGGCAGCAAGGGCTATAGGGCAGGGGAGAGGAGGCCAAGGGCACATCCATACGTGGGGGAGATGAATGATGCTTAGGAAAGTGTCTGGCTTCTCTTTCCTGTTTTCCAGAGCTCTGGAGGCTGGAGGCTGTACATGGTACCTCTGAGACAGGGGTGCTGCTGGATGGTGGCCGAGGACTGGGCTCTGGGATGTCCACAGGGTGGGAAGATGGAGACACAGACCAGAGGGGAGCACCATGGGGCTGAGCTGGGGTCATGGGGGCCGTGACCACCCGGGTAGGGTATGCACCACCTGCATGCCTGCCCCTTTTCTGATGTCAGCTGCTTTCTTCTCGGCCTTCCTTGGTTCTTTTTCACCAAATTAAATTAACATTGTCCCCCACTGGCTCGCCATAGGCAATTTCTTATTTATTTTCTTCCGATATACCAGCAGGGAATACTTCTTAAAGTTGCCCACCTTTCTTACCCTGGTCTCCACCCAGCCCCATCCTAATTAACAAAACATTGCTGTTAATGCACGTGACACCCTTAGTGGGTTGAGGGGCAGAGGCAGCACTGGAGTCAGACCTTATTCCTGCTCAGCTGTCCCTCCTTTTTGGAGAAAGAAGCCCGGTCTTGATGAGGGGTAGGACTGCCACCCCTACCCTCCTGCACACCCGCTCCCTCTCCATGCTCAGCTCCTTGGCAGGAGCTCACAGAGCTTCTGCAGGCGGCACAGGCAGCAATGGGGGAAAAAAAAGAAAGTTGGGCTGGTTTTATTTTTTTTTGTATAATTTTAAAATTATGCTTTTAATTTTTTTTTCAAACTAAAAATACTCTCTTGTTTTAAAGTTTCCAAGCACGATGCCCTGAAGAAGCAAGAATGACAGATGCTGCCGAGTACAGATGTTTTGCTTTCCTTTTTTTAATTTTAATTAGTAATATTTTCCACACCAAAACTCACAGATGGCTATTCGTGTCGCTGCGACTGGATCAGGTCAGGACCAGAATGACCTGCTGGGGACATGGCCTAACCACCCTGCAGCATGGTGGTTATATTTAGGCAGGACTTTGTCTCTGCCTTATTAACCTATTAGTTGCCATTGCCTTTGTGGGCACAGCTGGGCTTCCCTCAGCCTCATCCCTGAGGCATCCTGTTTCCTCTCCCTGCAGCTCTTCTGGACAGCCATTTCCCCCAATACTTCAGCAATCAAATGCCTGAGCTCACCCCACCATATGGCTCTTCCCACAGCCCTGCCTCCACCCTCCCGTGCGCTTCCATCCATGCTATCAGGGGGGCTTTTTTGAGGATTCGTAATTTTAAATCAGTCCATTTGCCTTCGGGTGTCCCATGTGGAGTTGTGCTTCTCTAAGACAACATCTCAAGGCACGGCAAGGGTGCAGAGATGGGCTCTGGGTAGCAGTGGGTGAGATGTTACCACAAGGGTGGCTGGGGACAGCACAGGAGAGGGGAAATTACCCCCTCGTTCTTCCCTGGGCTCCCAAGTCTGCCTTGCAGAGCAGTGGTGGCTTCTCAGCATGTCTCTTGCTTCCCTGTGGGATTTGCTCCAAGAAGCCCTGATGGAGAGCCACCTTCCTTACAGGGAGCATCATGGTGCCCATGTCACTGCCGCCTGGCACACCCACACGCGTGCGCTGACCTGTGCAGAGGACTTGCTGCTGCCCAGGGAGGGAAAAAACACAGGAGCAACATCAGTGGATTTCCAGCTCTGTCCTGCTGGGAAGGCTTGTGCAGGCAGACTGGAGCAGTGATGGGTGAGACGCATCTGTGGGGAACGCAGGCATGGCAGGAAGAGAGGGCAGGCTCTGCAGCATATATTTATGTGTATTATACAGCAGGTGCGTGTCAGGAGTCATTCAGGCTGCTCCATCAGCCTGTGGAAGAAAGCCTGTGTTAAAAGGCTTCCTTAGGCTTTCCTTTGCTCTGAACAAAGCATTGCTGCATAGTGAAAAATCATGGAGGAGCAGACACCTGTGTGTGAAATGTCAGCTTGGTGAACTGTGGTGATGGAAATTGCAAAGCAAGAGGCAGGAATTATTAGGAGGGATCTGCCGTGCCTGGCACACACATTATGGTGTGGAACAGAGCCACTACACCTTGGCCTGGGGCACAGGGTGTGGCTCTGTTCCTTGCCTTTCATCAAGATGAAGCTGGAAAAGGTCTGGAAAAGAGGGTCCTGGCAAAGATGAACAGGAGGATGGTTTCCAGACTGGGAGCTGTTACCCAGGCTGGGGGCCTTCTGCAGCACAAAGGGTGACTGGAGGAAGGATGAAGCAGCGTGGGATGGATTACCTGGGGGTGCGGAGTTTACCCCCACGGAGCACCACATCTGCACTGCTTGTGGAGCCACAGACAGGTCTCTGCAGTGGAACAAACCCAAATTCCCCAGCACAGGTCATCTCTGCTGTGGCAGCTCATATGCACCTGGGGGACTCACCTTCTCCTGCATCTCTGGTGGAGATGTGGAGGACCATCAGCAACCGAGCACAGCTCAGAAACCAGCATCAGAGAGGGAATGGTCAGAAGCAGGGAAAGGCTCACATGAGGCTTGGAATAGAAACAAGGAAAAGGTTTTGCTCATGGGGATGCTGAATAGCAGAGTCTGAAAGAGCCCAGGGCTTCTGCAGCTCAGGAACAATACATGCCTAATGAATGCTAAGAAATCAGCCCTAATTGCAGAGTTCTGAATCTTCCTCTCTAAGGTGTGGCATGCATTACAAGACATCAAAGCAGAGGACAGAAGACAACCCAGTTTCTTGGTTCTGGGCAGGTATGTCAGCCCACAGTCCTCTCCTAGAGCCACTTGCTGATTAACAAGGCTCAGTTGTCTTCCAAAGAGACTGGTGAGAAGTCAGAGCAAGCACAGCTATCAGCCATGGCCCCAGACAAACACAAGGGCTGTGGCTGTATCAGCCACTGGGAGAGCCTTGAGCTGCTGGGGCTGGACTATAATTGGGGACTTGAGAAACAAGAAGAAGGGGCAAGTGGAAAAGCCATGCTCAAAAAAACCTCAGCAGGCAGCCAGAGTGGGAAGGACGGGTTTAACTCTTGTGGCATCTACAGGAGCATCCAGCCCTCCTCTGTGGATATCCTGAGATAACTCCAGGGATATCTCAGGGAGACACAACATGCAGGAGAGCCTGCCAGGTGGCTGTAATGGGGTGAACCTATGCCAGCAGCAGCCCTACTTAATGTCTGTAAATGGAGCAGAAATCCTCTGCCTTCCCCAGGCCACGGAGTTTCGTGTAATAGACCCCAAGTGCTCCAAAACCCAGCCAGGTTTATGTTGAGGGGATATGGCTGTCTGCCTTTTATTGTGTTTTGCTGTGCTATCCTATTATACTGCACAATAAAACACCAGTTTCCTCCACTCATTAGCCATTTGCTTGTGCTTGAAGTGCACTGAGCATTATCACGTGCCTGTGAAGGGAGGTGTAATCTGCTCCTTGGGAGTCCCTCACTTCCCTGCAGACTCAGTGCCTGCATCAGAAGTGTGGCCACAGTCTCTCTCTGTGTCTGTGTGTGTGTGTGTGTGCCCAGCTGCTCGTACGGCCACAGCAGCGTCACATAATCACTGCTCTGGAAGCTACATTCCTCAGGTCAAGCTGGCAGAAGCTGGGGAAAAGGAAGTCCGTGATTATCTGGGTTAACTTTAATCTATCCCCTTTGTGCACCTGTGGCCTAGATTAAATGAGATATGGGGACCAATGAAAAATGGTAAGTTTGAGTGTCAGTACGGACAGCACAGGTGGGAAGAAGCAGAAATAAAGTACTCCGGCAACACCAAAAATGGTGGTTTTTTACTTTACTGCCTTAGATACAGCTTTTCCCTTATGGATTTTGGAGTTTACTTGGTTGATTTTTGCTTTCAACACTTTTATGATGCCTCTTAAATAAAAATAAGGCTATATTATAGGTGCAGCAGTCCGGCAGCTTATGATGCCCCTTGGGTGTTGTGAAGTAAACAGAGTTAACGTGGGATTTGGGCACTGGATGGCAAATCCAGGCAGGGTTTGTACAGACAGGGGCTGTGGCAGGGGAGAGATAGAGTCTTTCCATTTTCTCTTACTTTTCTACAGGAATGTGAGCTTAGGGAGAAGGACAGAACCATCTTGGTGCAGGAGGTGACTAAAGACAGGCAGCAGGAGCTACCATAACCCTGCCCAAGACCAGGCTGGGCTTGGCCTTTGGTGCATGGACTGTGATTCAGACGACGGAGCAGCCCTGTGAGCTTGCAAACATCTCCTGCCACCTCAGCACATGAAGCAGCTGCACCCTGTGGCCCCCGGTGCAGACTGCAGCTACCCCTGCACGCTTGTTCTGAAGCTCTGCAAAACCTCCCATCTTCCAAGTAACCTGCCTCCAGCAAGGACCGATAGTTCCCTCTGCTGGGAGGACTGTGAAGAAGTGTCTTTGAGCTCCTTTTCCCATCTGAGGAGGACACAAAAATCAGATGTCCCATTCCTGGGGCATCCTCACCACAAGCATCTCCAAGAAAATCCTTCCTCGGGTGTTACTTCCTCAGGTGTTACTTCCCTCTCTCGTTGTTATCCTGATAACTGTAGAGATGAAAAGACAATCCACAGTTCACATTTAATGATTTTATCTGGTGGTGTTAATTTTTTTATGCCCTTCCCTGTGGCGGAAATGGGCTATTTCCAGGGAATTTCAGCTTGTTTTTTTTCAGTTTCTGGAGCATAGTCTTTGCTGTCATAGTTGCGGAGAAAAGCTGGGCGATGCATTCCTAATATAGCAAAGAGCAAATGCTTCCCGTTTTTTAGATCTTGCAATTCTTTTTTAAGCTGATCTGCAAAATCTGATAACTAAGGAGTTTTAAAAGTTGGATGATATTAACAACCAAACAGAGCATCCGGCAGCTACTCTCCTTTATTTCTGGCTCTCAACAGGTAATTCTCCATTAGTCTGAGGCATGTGGTTATGTTTCTCAGTCAGATAAAATAGTCTTTTCTGAGTCCTGTCAGCCTGAAATCCCATTAGTTTTATCTGGATGGATTGGTAAGAACATAGGGGATGTTCCTCTTTCCTTGATCCAATAAATGAGGGACCAAATTAAGAGCAGTGGGTGGAAGAAGAAGAAGAAAGGGTGTGCTGAGGAAGCAGAGGCTTTGTGTCTTCCAGGAGAGACAGCAGCAGGACTGAGGAGAGTGTCTTCAGACATCCTTAAAAACCAGGTCAGGAACCAGCAGACACATTAATATTTTAACAGCCTAAAGCAAGCCCTGCCCCACCTTGCCCTGCCTGATTTGGGGTGCAGGAACCCTGTGCTGAATTAGTTTGTTGCTTACACCGTGACTTGAATCAGTTATGGTGGTTGCAGTGAGTAGCCTGTAGCTCTGCTGGCTCCGTGTGGCTCCTGCAAATGCAAAGTGATGCACCTGGGGAAAAAAACAAAGAATCTCACACAGCTGTATCCAACAGACAACAAGCTATTATCCTCCTGAAAGGGGCTTTGGCGTGGACAGCTTTACAGAAGTCTCAGCCTCCTGTTCATCAGCAGCCAAAGAAGCAAGCAGAAAGTTGTGCCTTACTGGGGGAGGAATGGAGAAGGCACCTGCATGACCACACAGACCACGGTGAAGCTGCATCTTGGATGCGGCCTTGACCTCTGTCTTAGACAAGAAACAGAGCTGGAAACAGCAGACGGAAAGGAAAGGTGACAGGTCTGATCAGAGGCACACAATAGCTCTGGACACAAAGTGACTAAATCACTTAGGATTCTGCAGCTCAGAGAAAAAGCTCGATGGAGATGTTGGGAGTAACCTGACAGGTTAAAAGAAGGTGGCAAATGAAGTATTCCTTTTTGCTATTGCTTGCAACACAAGGGTGAAGAAGCATCCAGGGAATTCACCAGGCAATGGGCTTAAAATTAACACAAAGGGATCCTTTCCTGCCACCCATCCTCACACCAACCACCCCACCCCCCAGCTTGTGTTCAAATTGTGAAGCTTGTTGCCCGCAGATCTTGTAGATGACAAGAGTTTCATCTGTTTCCAAAAGCAACTGAGCAACATGAGTGAAAGAAAAAAAAAATCCCATCAAGAGCTATTAAGGGCAAAGATACCATCTTGAGAGGTGTGGGAGTGGGGGTGCTATGGCCATATGCGCCTTGTCTCTTGTGTTTCTCTCCAAAATTTTCACTAGTGGGAAATGGCAGAGGGCAGATTTGGGAGGAGGAGGGTGGTTCTGCCCCTCACTGCCTGTCCTTATGACCTTTGGTATAAATTTGGGGTGGGCTGGGCCTGGGCAGAAGCAGGGCTAAGCACCCTTTAGACTCCAGAGATGAGAAGAATGGCAGCCAGTAAAAGAAACTCAGGTCCAGCCTTACCCCGTCAACATTTCAATGTGTCTCCTTAACAAGATGTGCCATTGCTTTCAGCCCTCTCTGCAGCCAGGAGAGACAGAGGCGCTGTCACAGGGCAGGTGATAAAGATGACCATAGTGAGGCTCACCAGACAGCAGCCAGGAGCGTCCACCTCAAACAAACACAGCAGGACAAGCCTGTAGTAGTGCTTCCCCAGCAAATCATCCCTTCTGGCAGCAATCTGCTGCTCTGGGACTGTGAGCAGTACTCTGTTCACCAACTCCATCGCCAGTTTTGTGACTGCAAAAGGCTGCAATGCCTTTAGTCAGAGACAGGCAGATGCCTGGCTGCCTGGTGAATCCCTGCGTGCTGTGGTCTCAGCTGATCTGTTCCAGCTGAAGATCTGACTGGGCATGGAGTTAGCAGCAATGTGTTGTCTCATCTCCCATTGCTCCGTGTGAGCATGTCAAGGTCCAGGTGAGCCAGTCCAGGTTACTGCTGAAGTTCCACCCCATGGTGCTGAGAGCAAAGATCAGCGCCCAGTGAGGCTCACAGAGCAGCACAGGACCCATACTGCAAGCTCGAGGCCATGAAATCACTTCTGTCTTCTATCTGCTGAAAAGTGAAAGCCTGGCAGCTCAGGAGAAAACTCCATCCTGCCAGGCAGCCAGGGAACAGGCAGCTCTTGCCCAGAGGAGCTTCCTGACTAGGAAGCATCATCCCTTTTCAGTCTGGGAGACAAAAGAAAGACTCAGACAGTCCTTATGCCAAATCCACACACAGTGCCTGTGTCACAGCCAGAACACAACCCCTCCTGCATGGTCCCAGCCCACACAACAGTGTTTGTGCGAAATTCCTGGGACCCTTCACCGGAGACAGCATTTGTATCTAGGAGCATTCAACCTGTTTTCAAACAGAGGCCCAGGCCAAGCCAAACCCCAAGCAGCAAGTCCACCTCACACAGTGTGAAAGGACAAGGGATGATGGTTTTAATGGTTTTAAACCGGAGAAGAATTGATTTAGAAAAGAAGTTTTTTTACTGTGACCGTGGTAGAACAGGGTCCCAGGTTTCCCAGAGGGGTGGTGGATGCCCCATCACTGAAAACATTCAAGGTCAGGCTGGACAGGGACCTGAGCAACCTGCTCACTGCTGGGCAGTTGGGCTAGACAGCCTTTAAAAGGTTCTTTCTAACCAAAACTCTTCTACAATTGTGTGATTCTGTGACTTTGTGATAGCACAGGACTCTGAAGCCTTAACATCTCAGACCAAACACAGCTGGGTCTCGATAACCCAAGTACACAAATCCTGACTTTTAGCAGCCTTGATTTTTTTCGATGTTTCTTAGAAACCAGGAGCTTTGAGCCCCGTTTCCTCAGCCTTCACTGAGCTCTAGTCAGGCTGGACTTTGCAGGCACAGCTCTGTAACTGCAAACGTGGTCTTAGGTCAGCTGAATGAGAAAGAAGGACAGAGAGAGATGTGATCCCACAGCTCTGGAGACCCTAGCAGTGTGCTGGCTGCCCACTAGCCCTCAGGAACACACAGGCGGAGCCAGCAGCAATAACTCCAGAAGGAGGGAAAGCAAGACCTATACTTCCCCCTCCCTGGCCACATCCCCTGCAATGAGATCTGTGATGGGACTCCCTCTCTGAGACATCCCAGGGTTGGAGCTGGTGAAGCAGAAAGCACCCTGGGCCACCTGTGTTTGTACCAAGCAGTGCCTGCCCTGTGAAAGGTGATTACGAGTTTGTTCTCAGCTGTGATGACTGCATCACCTCTCTGCTCTCACTTCTGCCTTTCCCATATTTCCAAGAGATAATGATCTCATCTCCTAACTGTTGAAGATCACTCCTTGTCTGCACTTCCCCTCCCTGTTCCCCTCCTCTGTTCATTATGGGATAGAAATGTTATCGACCAACAATCACTAGATGTCAAAAAATCTTATCGCAGAATCCAGCTGCCAACATAGCCTAAACGTGCTTAGGAAATGTCAGTAAATTACAGCAGAGAGAGAAAGTGAGAAAGAGAGGAAACATTAGGATGAGCAGTGAACTGCAATTAACTGCTCCACATTTGGAAGAAGCAGGAAATGTGTGGAGGAAAGTAGAGTTAAGGGGTCATTGATCTCTGTAATTGAGGAGAAACTGAGAAATTGATGGTTTAATGGGGTTCAGCTGAAAGGAACGTGTGCTTTGTGGGCCATACTGGGGCAGAGAGACCATTGCTATTGGGCATAGGACCCATCCTATTTAGGTCACAGCACTCAAGCTACTCCTCACCCTTCCTTGGAAGCAGCTTTTCTGTGTTGTTCAGCTTGATATCTCCCTGGAAGGGCCTTCCTGTACCATGCCCATGCCTAAACTGTGTTCTTGCTTTGGCACAGACCTGTGATGGCCTTCTTTCTAAACTGACTGGACACCAGGTCTTGGGCGTTGGATTGCCATCAAGGCAGACTGGGATCTGCCGTCTCTAATGATGTGTCCAAGAGCAGCCTGGAGAGGAGTCAGGCCAAGGTGGTTCAGTCTGAGTTTGCCTCCATTTATCCCACAATTCCTTCAGAAAATATCGTGTGGATGATACTGCGCAACCATCCCTGGCCCAGCCTTCTGCCTCTGCCCTGGGATTCACTGGCTGGCTGTTTAGCAGTCCTGGGGGTAAGGTGTGAGTAACTTGGGGCTCCAAATATGCTCAAGGATTGCCCTTGCAGGTCCGACTGCCTGGCCCAAGAGCACACAAGGGTCAGCCCTGCAAAGCTCTGGCACAGCTGGACCACAGGCGGAAGCCGGCAGCTTACGGGCTCTGCCTTGCCCCACCACAGTAAAGCAATCCAGTCTCTCTCAGGCAGGATCAAACATCTCTGGAGAAGAGCTGTCTTCTTTATTTCCCATCACCACTGCCTGATTGTTCCACATACGTGTGTCTCCAAATATTTTGAGTCACAAGAGCAGGCCTTAGGCAAAGTAAACTGCCACAAAGTTGTGGAGGCTATCCTACAGACCCATCCGGTCCCTCTCTCCCTCTCCCTCTCCCTCTCCATCTCCCTCTCCATCATCTCCATCTCCATCTCCATCTCCATCTCCATCTCCATCTCCATCTCCATCTCCATCTCCATCTCCATCTCCATCTCCATCTCCATCTCCATCTCCATCTCTCCTTCAAAACTCTTACTCTTAAATCAAGCTTTCAGTCCCAGGGCTGTTTCCATCCCCTAGTCTCCTAATGCATGCTCCACCTGTCCTGGACATTGCTTTCCACCCTATCTCTGCTCTCCATCTCACACTCCCCATCCTCCTGATTTTCCGTCCTGCACACATCCTCCCTGAGCTGTGAAAGATGCTGCAGTGAACAGAGCAGAGCTGGAATGGAAAACACAAAACACTGCACAAACATGTCTCCATGACCTGGCTGTTCCATGGGAACAGTCTGACCTTGGCTTTAATCCCATGGCAGAGGGAAGATGTTTTAAGGCTCTTTGTACCACTGAGGAAGAAACGCTGACTAGTACAGTTCCCAAGGACAACCACAGGTCATCTTCTGTGACTTCCTTTTCATGCCATGGACACCAGGTCCCAATCTGGGAACCACAGCCCCAGTGTCCTGCAAGTGTGGGTACCACTTACTCCACTAGGAAGTTGTCAAGGTCAGACTGCTCATCGCCTGCCAGATTAAATGGTCACTTGCAAAATTCACAGGCCCTTTGGAGATGTCAGCCTCTAGTAGTACAAGCTCATCGCTTGTCACTGCAGCTCTGCTCAGCTCATGCTTTGCACAGCTGAGGCAGGCACCAAGAGGCACAGACCTGTGTTCCTCCATATGCTCTCCGCCCTGCCTGCAGCTGCTGCACAGCCAGGGGCTGCGTAGCCAGGAGAAGCTGTGCCTACAACTCTCCCCACGGCTGCAAAACCACAGCCAGGTCCAAGATCCCCTTTACAGCATGCACGATCTAGGTAAGGATAGGCCAGGTTAATAATTTGCCTTAAATGGACTAGAGGATGAGCAGAGGTTTGTTCTTTTTCCACAGGGTCATTTCCCCACTCTTTGCAATGAGACATTGCCATTTAAGAAATAGCAGATCACATTTATTTGGCCAGTGAGTGCATCCAACAAAGATGCTCAGGGTTTGGAAAAAGATGCTCACCCTCCTCCAGGAGATGATGACATTTCAGTCTTTCTAATTAAGTTTGTGTCCCAGACCAGCAGAATCTGGGAGATATAAATCTCATTTTTCCCCCTTTGTATTAAATTGAATTTAATGTTTGTGTAAGATAAAGAGCTTATAGCCCTGGATATCTTTGTTCTAACTCCCTGTGGACACTGCTTAGGAGAGCAGGGTCTTCTCCTCCATGGCCTCTGGTCCTAGGAGTCTCAGCTGCATCTGCTGATAGCCCAGCTAGCTTACAGTGCAACCACCTCCCACTGGGGAATCATGGAGAGACTTAGACTTCTCAACAGGTTTCAGACAGTGACCTGCAGCAGAGGAAAGGGAAAGCACGATTAACGCCATAGAAACTTGTCCTGCTTAGGCAAAATGGTCCTCGTGGCTGCAACACCTCTGTTGTTGTGCAGGATTTAGAGAAGTGACAGAAGAAAAGCTGAACCTCTAGAAGTCGAAATCAACCTCTCCTGAGACAGTTTCTATCTGTAAGTGGCCTGAAATATGGCAAGCATCTAGATACCCAAAGCCTGGACACAAAGCGTGCGCATTGTCCCACCACAAGGGAAGGTGAATCTTCCAAAAAAACCCATAATGACCCCGCTTTTAGAAAGTTTCCAACTATCCACTGAAAAACTGCACATGAAACTGCTCCTCAGTGCTGGTAAATGCCATCACCATCCAGTCCCGATTTCCTGACATTTAGATCACCAAGGTCCTGCAAACCTGTGCTGTTTTTTTCTCTGTTCTGACCACAGCTGGAGCTATAGACCTGCCCTTCTTTCTTTGCTGTGCGCCTGTGAGTGTAAAGGAGCTAGAGGTGATCCTGAAGCATATTTGCCACAGAGCTGCAGAAAAGAGTTAGAGAATCCTCTGCAGCATCACCCCAGCAGTGGAAGCTGGCCTTGCTCCCATGGAGACCTGCCCTTGGATTGTGTTTGCTGTGCTGCACTGAACGTGCGGGGTTTTCAAGTGTAGAAAAGTTGGTCCTGTCCTTTGGCCATGAGGAGAAGAAATATTCAACACCCCAAATCTGTACAGCTTCGAGCTTTGAGCCCCTATATCCCGGGCACTGGCGACTGAGAAGCTGCCTGCACCCAGCTGGGGCCCTTCTGTTAACTCTGCCCCACATAAGGAACAGCCTGTCTTCCCACCCACACAGAAGCTTCCTGACCACAACAGCCTTGGAACCCCATGAAGCACCTGGTGCGTGAAAGCTGAGCTCAAAACCCTGCTTGGAAACTGCTCCTCTCCTTCCCCAGTGCTGCGTGATCTCCCTGCTCCCCGTGCTTCTGCTGTGACAGTGGAAGGACAAGGTCATGGAGCCCTGGGAATCTGCCTTCCTCTTCCCCCTCTGCTCTTGCCGAGATTTCCTTGCCCAGTGCAATTACGAAGGTGTCAATGTTCATTTGGCTGGGCCTGCTGTGCAAGAAACTCATGTGGCCCTCTAGGGACTTAAAAGTCAAGACAATTTCAAAAGGAAAGTAGAAGCTTCCGCTTGCAATTTTCTCACTCCTTCCCGTCTGCTCCACTGCAGTGATGGAAAGGTAGAAGGAGAAGAGACACACAGTGTGGCTGAAATACGTCAAACCCAGAAGTTTCATTAACCATGCTCAAGAGTTATTATTCAGACCTTCCTGGTGCTCCAAGACTGCTTTTAGTTGGCTGAAAGCTTTTATGCGCAGACCCACTGGATATAGGCCAAATTGTGTGATGGTGATGCTGTCCATGACCTCCTTCGGGCTCCCTGGACTTTTTACCTCCCAGGTGTTCCAGCTGACCTGTAAAATCAATATGCTGGGACTGTATATTTAACTGAGTGCTTGCCTTGCGCCAGGGCTTCAAAAATGTGGATCACAGGTAGGTATTTCTGGCATGAGACAAATGGGAGATGACAAGGAAAGGGTATAGAGATGGGTGCAAGAAGAGAATAAGCTCACGCTGTTCAGGAGAAGTAGCATGGTGATAGAATCACAGAATCACAGAATGGTTTGGACTGGCAGGGACATTAAATCTTGTTCCAACCCCCTGCCTCGGGCAGGGGCATCTTCCACTAACTCGGGTTGCTCAAAGCCCCAGCCAGCCTGGCTTTTAACATTTCCAGGGGTGGGGTATCCACGACTTCTCAGGGCAACTTGTACCAGTGTCTAACTATTTCACAGTATGGAATTTCTTCCTAATATACAATTTAAACCTGTGCTTGGTCAGTTTAAAGCCATTCCCCCTTGTGCTATCACTACACGCCCTTGTGAAAAGTCCCTCTCCAGCTCTCTTGTAGCCTGTTTAGCTACAGGAAGGTGCTCTAAGGTCTCCCTGGAGCCTTGTCTTCTCCAGGCTGAAGTCCCCCTATTTGCCCCAGGAGCAATCATAGAGTATGGATGCATAGCATGGATGATCCAAAGCACTGCAGATTTTTTCATATGTTTTCCAGTCATCCTGATGTTTGGGCACTCTAATGAGAGTGGCAAACCCTAGTTCTACCTCTCCTCTGACTCGCTTGTGTCCCATGCACATACACATGAGACAGGGTTTTCAGCTGGTGTCCACTACCATTTCAATTCTGGTGGCTGTCCTGCTCTGGATAAACTATTCAGTATTCATCAATATCCATCCTTCCTCCAAAACTCTCTGGTCTTGGCTAGTACAGTGCTTGTTTGGCTAGCAGGAGCCTGGTACTCAAACCTCTGACTGGAAGGAAAAAAGGTATATATATTTTCATTTTGCAACCCTGCAGTGACAGAGCGTGGATGAGGGAGAAGGCAAGTTTTCCCATGTCTTGTCCCTAGGATCTGCAAGGCCTTCGGTGACCGTTTGCTCTCTAAACCCTTAAAGCTGCTGTGATCCCAGCTGAGCACAAGCTGAGATTGCTGCAGCCATGGATGCTGCTGGCAAGCAGCTGGGGTTGTAACAGATAGCATCTCTGCAAAGACAACTTCAGGCAGAACAAGGGTAGTGCCTGTTGTAATTTCGTATTAATTACTGCTGTAAAAGCAGTACCCAGATGAGATCAAGCCCTCTGAAAAACAAGGGGCGGTGCTTGCTCCATTTGAGCGTCCAGACTTACAGTCTGCCTTGAGACAAAAGGTAACGAGGAGTAATAAGTCTATAAGAGTTATAAAAGTGAGAGGGGCAGCTCAGCATGGCCCCATGTGCCTTTGCTGAAGACATTCAGGGGAGTGAACCCTTTCAGAAGCCAGCCTACAAGTTTGTGCATTCGCCCCGGCCCTTCCCCAGTGGAGAAAATCTCATTTCCCGCCACTAATTGATGCACAGAACCACTCAGCTCACTGAAATTACGGAGAAGAAAGGGTTTTGGGGTTTTTTTTATTGGCCATCTATTAGCATTTTTAATTTGTTACATGAGGTAAGTTTCAAAAGGTGCCAGAGGGCAGCTTAAGAAATTAGCTGTTCTTAGCATTTTCTCTTCTTTCTGCCTGACTTGGGTCCTCAAAGCTTTAATTAAAACTAGGGAGTGCTTCCAATGCACGACACAGCAGACAGTGCACGACAAGACAAGCTGGAGCCCCCCACAGAGCATCACACTTCTCTGGGACTTCTGATGGAGGCAGGAAGCACGAGAGAACAGAGGGAAGATGGTCATCTCGATGTTCCACAGGTGTGGGAGGCACAGGGGCTGTGGAGTGGCACTGCAAGCCCAGGAGATGCTGCGGGAAGCACAGCTGGATCCGGGGCTGGGTGAGAGGAGCAGACAGGCAACAGCACACCCTTGATGGGAGGCTCTTGTGGTCTCTCTCTCCTAGTTTGTCTTTGGGTGACTCTATCATGTGTATCACCTATTATCCTCTGTGCCCAAAAAGTAATATTGTGCCTTTTCTGTGCCTTTAAACTGAGCTTGAAAAAAAAAAAAACCCAGATGAACTTTCCAAAGCAGCTTCTCAAGGACACAGAGATTACACTCCTCAGTGTTTTTCTGACTGTGGATGGCACGAAGGGAGCACCCTGCTTGCTTTTTCTTCAGCCAGCTGGTTTTTTTTTTCCCTCTTGGTGTGAGACGGAGAGCTGAATTTTGTTTCCTGGGACTTTGGTTTTTTTTCCCTTCTTCTCTTCTGAACTGTTTCAACAACATCAGAACACATCAGGAGAATTTTCTCCCCGAGGCCCGGGGGTGGGCCCACGCCCTCACCGACCAGCTCCGAGGAGGAGAGAGACCACACCTACAGAAGGACTCTGAAATCTTCCCAGGTTTCTCTCTATAGTGAGGGTTTTAATTCATTATTTAGCATCATTCTCCTTGTCCTGTGTGTTAGTTAAAATAAATAGTTTTTATCTCTTTCACTTTCCTTCGAGGAAAAATTTCCTTTTTTCCCGAACCCTGTGGGGGGAAGGGTGGTTGCAACCTGGTTTTCTCTCAGGGGCTATATTACTAGATTTTGGCCAAACCGGCACATAGTCCTTGATGCCAGCTAGAAGGTGAGTAGACTCCTTTACAGGAGGAATTCCCCTACTCATCACTCGTCACGGAGAGACCTTTCTCCTCCTCCTGATTCCCCATCGTATCCCTTACTGTTGAGCAGCAAAATCACCAGACAGTTCAGGATGCCTGGAGGAACAAAAGGATTTTGCACAGCTTTTCAAGCACGCTGTGTAGTAATGTGGGAGAGAACCTTGCTGCAGGCTGGGTCACTTAAGGCCAAGAGCTAGGTTAAAGCAAGACTCAATACCATCTTGCAATGATGAATAAGCTGCCAAAAAAATTAAAGAAGGGCAGACTCTCAAGATTGTAGGTAATATTTAGCCTCCTCAGCTGCTTCTTACCTTCCTTTCTCCCTTTAGGTCAAGTTGGACACTTTCTCCACTGACAAAGGACAGAATTTCTTTGCGTCAGCTAACCAGTGCCACTTCCCACTGTCTGTCCATGTTAGGCATCCAAACTCAGAGAGCCGGGAGGAGGCCACACTGCTGCCAACACATGTCACAGCCACAGCCGTGCTCTTAACCTCTGCCATGTAGTTAAAGACAGCAGGCACACCTCTGACTGCTCACCGTGGGCCCCAGCCCAGCACCACCGCCTGTGCCAAGGCAGGAAAAAGGTAGGAGGCTGGAGAAGCCAAGGACAGGCGTTCCTTCCAGCAGCAGGGAAGTGGCTCAGGGAGCAGCTCCAGGGAGCTGTAGCCCAGCCACAGAGCACAGCAACAGATTTGCTTGATGCTTGTCTCAGGATTTATCTTAGAGAACAAAAATGTGTTTTGGAAGAAGGTTGAGCGTGGAAGTAAATTTTAGCTAAGCCAGGGACAGAAGAGGGACCACCTGCCTTCTGCAGCATGAAGCAGCCATGAACAGATGGGATGCTTTCCTTTGAAGAGAGAGTGGTCACCATGACCTTGCAGGAATGGAAAACTTGGATCACTTTGCTCCACATGACTCCACCTGTTGAAATCCAAGGACAGAATGTGGCTGGAGCAGCTCAGGGTGTGGATTTACAGGCTCTGGATGGAAGCTGTCCCCAGCTGTCTGTTTGGCAATTGCTGTCTCAGCAAGCAATGTGAGCTGAGGCAGGGCCATCCAGGGCCATCACCCTGTGGTAGTGCCTTTATGAACTGTAGCTGAAACAGCATCTACAAATTGTCTGCAGTGAAAGCTTCCAGGGTTAAGCCCTCCAGTTTGTCTCCTGTCTCAGTTCCTGCCCCTTGACTGCACCTACGCTGCAGGGGCTGAACTAACCCATACAGGGGCTAGCCTCACCCCCTTCCCTCACCCTCTGGCTGGCAGCAGTCAGCAAGAGACCACAGTAGGTGAGACTGAAATCCAGGTGCTCCATCAACAAAGTGACCAGGATATTTTGGAGCAACTGGTACCTCTTCCAGTATAGAAAAGAAGTTGTGCCTCCAGGTGTCACAGCTCAAAACAGTCCCCAGGTGGAGACTCCCCTTCTGTCTTGCTTCCTGCCAGGCTTTCACTCAGCCTTTCACCTGCACCTGGGTGTTGAATATCCACACAGAGCTGCCACTCTTGCATCAGCTCTGCACAGGAACTCCCCTAAAACCTGCCATTAAGGAGGGGTCAGTAATTTCTGGCTGAGTCCATGCTAGCAGCATGCAAGGGCTGGAGCGGGAGAGATCCCCTCTGGGCTGTCTCCGTGCTGCATGTACAGGAACAGGTGAGGATGGCTCTGCAGAGGCTGTGGCTGGTGCTGTCACTAGGCACAAGGCAGCCTGTGCAGTGAGCAGGAGCTTTTGCATATCCTGCAGACCCCGGGAACCATGCTGCACATAGCTGGGTACCATCTGTTCGTGCCTTCCCCACCGACTGTTCATCCCACTCACATCCATAGAGCTCTTGTTAACACAGCTCTCCACTGATCAAACCCTGCCGTCGTGCTGGGCTCAGTTTTCCTCTTCCTCCTCTGAGGAGTCTTCTGTGGGTTACTCCACCCCAGCTTTAATTAACACTGGGGAGAGAAAGTGAAAACAGCTCTTAGTTGATCATGGCAGGGGACGAGACCTAATAAACCCCAGGAGAGGAAGACTGACTGCAGAAATTAGGGTAGTAAAACCAAAAACCTCTGGAGCAAGGCTGGGCTTGGGCTCCGCAGCCGGTTAGTATGCAGCTGGAATGCCACGTTGTTACAGACAATGCATTAACATCAAAGCCACTGGGTAAGCGGTTTTAGTTAAGTGATGTATTTGGTGTTATGTTTTTATTGTGTGTTTTCTACACCGTGTTTTTATTTTTATGTTTTCATGTTCGAGTTTTTTGCAAGAATTTAGTGCTGCTGGAAAGTGTTCTATCGACAGCCCCGGAGATTGAAGCTCTTTGTTTATATCCAGAGCAGGCAGCATGCTAGCAACCTGCTGGCACTGCGCTGGCTCTTTGCCTCAATCCCCCTCTCAGGGATCACCTTCAGAGATGAGAGAGCAGTACTGTTGGCAGTGCCAGCAGAGAAGGACCAGGGGATGTATTTGTGAGGTCCCAGCCTTAGAGAAGACACTCTGAAGCGCACTTTGAAGCCCAATTTACCAAAAGCCCTTAAGGTCCTGTGCCCCACTGTGCCAGGGGGAGTACGGCGGGTCACAATTGGTATCAGGTTGCTGGTTGTCATGGATGCTTTTGACCTGCAAGCCAAAAGTCTCCTCTAACAGCACGATTCAGGAAATCTCATCTGCTGCAGAGAAGTGAAGACATCAGTCCCCTTCCTGTAGGACCAAGATCTGTGAAAGAAAAAGTTGAGATCCAACTTGGTTGGATGAAGGGTCAATGACTGAGTGAAGTCCCCAGTCTCTCCTGGCCCTGCCAAAGGATGCAGGGTGACACGGGTCACTGCTGCTGCTCCCCTTCCTTGCACCTTTCCTTGCCAACACATCAATGGGCTTTCCCCTCGCCCATGAAAAGCTGGGTTGACAGGAGAGGAGAGGATTAACCTTTGCCACCCGTGTAGGCTGCTGCGTACAAATATTTCTCTCCAAAGCATCAAGTAATAAATGAGTCTTCATCTTTGTCAAACACCTTGGAGTCCATTTGCCATGTCTCCCCCAAAGGCAGCACAGCGGGGCAGGGCAGTGTGTGAAATACAGGAGGACTATAAATCTCTCCAACACTGTATGGGCATTTTACAACTTGCAGTTTTCACTGAGAAGTGGCTGTAAATAATGGAGGGGGATATCTGCCACCTGTCTCCAGGGGAGGATTTATCTGGGTGCAAGTGCTATAGATCTTCATATGTATGCCGCAGCAGTAAATAAGCAAGCTTTAAGCGGTGACTGGGGTCTGTCTTGCTCTCTTTCCCCCCATACTCCTTTTTCTCTCTATTGTTTCACCTGTTTGCTTCCCCGCTGTTTTAGGCTACGTCTCACTCCTGAGGTGAGCACACGTCTGGAGAGTCACTTGAGGAGGAAGTGGGTTGCTGTGATTGAGTACACATTTTGTTTTCACATTCAACCCATACAAGGGATTCGAGGGGAAGAGAAGCTGATAGTTAGGATTCAGGGCCCGCTGCTATGTACTCTTCAAATGCTCCTTTGAGTTCTTGGTTCAGGATTTTAATGATGCTGTTATTCTTGTGCAGAAGCATATGGTTTGCTGCAGTCTGTTCTGTGTTGCTGTATGCTGGCCCCAGTTTCAAGTCACTTCACTCAGGGAAGAGTATCTGGAGGGAAGTTAACTCTTTGAAGGCATTGAAGCTGCCAGTCCACAGAGCCCAGGGCATGCACTGGGATGTGGCATGCAGAGCCAAAAGGCTTTGCCGGCAGCTGGCACTGTCAGGACATGTTAGGCTGGTTAAGAGGTCAGATGTATTCCTCAGGCATTGGGGGCAACTTGCAAGGCAAGTCTGGGTATGTGTAGCTTCCCCTGCAGGCATGGTGGAGGGTCCAAAGAAGTCACTGCTGATGGACATAGCAAAGCAGCCCTCAAAGACACTGCTGATTTCAACCAGCAAGCTACAGCCCAGCTGGCTGTTGTCCCCAGCAGCCAGGAACCAAGCAGAAGGTGACCTGATCCGTAGGCTGTGTTTGAGAGCACAGAGGCAGGTCTTGGACGTATCCACAGACTGCAAACAGCTGCCCTTGGGCTGCGTTGGAGGAGGAGAAAGTGGCCCCTGGGTTTGCCATTAGGAGGTGGGGTTTGCCGCTGGCAGTCTTGTGAAAAACACTGTCACCTGAAGCTACCAGTCACTGTCAATCCCATCCAGAAGCATCTTCCTTCCACACCTGGCTCCACGTGTTCCTCCAGAGACTCCTCGAGCTCTGCAAACTCCAGAAGAAGAAATGCATATGTATGGATGGTGATCCATTTTCAGCTCTTGGTAAGCCGGAAAGGAACCAAAAATCATAGCAGGAAAAGAAGTAGTCACCCCACTGATGCGGGGTGAGGGCAGATCTCCGTCCCTGTCAGCTAGGCACTGCACATGTGCAGTAAAAAGACAGACCCAATTCAAAACAGCTTGTAGCAACCTCCACGATGCAATATTAAGCAATGCCCTTCTCTTGCCCTTCAATATCTTTATAAATTCTACCCTCTCTTCCTGCCCACACAACGTGTTACAGAAATCAGAGAGGAAACAAAGAGCCGAGGACAAGGAGACCCGGCATCCCGCAACAAAGAGCTCTGCGAATTCTTCAGGAGATCCCCATAGTGCGATTAGCATCTCTTTACAGCAACATCATCTCTCCTTCTTTTGTTTCCCCAGAGGAAGATAAAATTGTCACCAAGCACCAGAGAATGAAGCTTGATGAATACTGAAAAGACATTCACCTGCAAACTAGGATGGACTGGCCCCAGATGCTTTTAATTAATGTTTTCAGAAGGTGGGACAAGAAGGAATAGCTGGGTTTAGAGCTGTGAGGAGAGTGCAAGGAAACAGGGCTGCCTTATTGAGAGAGGATAAGTGGTACCGGCTGAGGTAGGAGCTCACATCCTGCTCCCAGGCACACACCCTACTCCCCTCCGCTCACACAGACTCAAAGCAAGAGCATTCTTAGGGTGGGGGGTGTGGGTGGTGAGACAAAGCCCTGCTCCAAATTCACCCCTCTGGGCTCCCACATGGACTGCTCTGACCATAAATCCAGGTGAGGAGCCGTGACTTCATCATCTTTGACTTCCTTTCCCATGTCTCAATTCTCAACCAGAAAATACTTTGCAAGTTAGAGAACAGGATTGCTTTTGCTCATTTTCTTGTGCATGTCCTTACCTTTTTTCTTTTTTTTAAAAAAAAAAACAGCAACTCTCAAAAAATATTTCAGAGGAGGTTGATTTTATGAAATGCTGCTGCTGAACTGAAATTTGCAGGAAGTTTGTGGGCAGTTCGAACTCGGTCCTGTTCCTTCCTGGTGACTTCTTATATTGATGTTTCCTATAGTGACTCATTGTCCTCATTCAGCATCTCTGACTGACTGAAGCAAAAAGGCTCAATTAGGGAAGGGTTCCTCTACGGGTCTCTTGAAATTACAGTAGTTTAAACTGCTGCCCAGCAACCCAGAGCTAAATTGCAGTGCTTCAGCACCTCTGGCAATTGCTATTTCTCCATTCATATGCCAGAAAATGATGGGTCCAGACAAAGAGAGCTTCACTGATTGAAGGAGAGTAGGAGATGTGTAGGCAAGCCATGGAAAACCTTAGTAACAGATTCCATCCCTCTCACTTCAAGGAGCGGGATGACTTTTGAACCCCAAATATATCATACTCAGAGTCCTTTAAGGGTGAATTTGGACAGGTTCTATTCCGGCCCCAGAGGAACAGGCAGTTTAATTGGGTTTGGCCATACTGCATAGGTGAGCAGATACAGCTTTAGGACTAGTTTAGGAGGTCCGTCTGGAGCTCCTTCGTGAGAGTGACCCTCCTGGTGCAAAAGAGTAGACACAGCATCCCAAAGCTGTCAGTTGATCCATCAGCTTGCCAGTCAATACTGCTCCTGTCTGGTCACCAAGACCTCAATTTCATCTTCTGTGTATGACCAAGGCCTATAAATTCATTTTATGTGTCTCCTGCTGTTTGTGACCTGGGACTTTACAGTGTCACGATGCTCCCCAGAGCGAGCTGTTTTGGGAAAGGTTTGGAAAAAGGCAAAAATAGCAAGCAAAGCAATAGAACTGCAGCTGTGTGACGAGGAAACAAATAAGCTGAGGCTAAGATTTGACAAACTGATAACCAAAGTGTGAGAAAGGTCTGCAAGATTGTGAGGGGTAAGGAAGGGATGGAGAGAAGCCAGTTGTTTTCTGTTCCTTACAGTGGAGTTAGGAGGCTTCAAATGAAAACTGTAGATGGCAGATTGCAGATAAAATAGATCCTTTGAAACATAACATCATTTGCCCGTGGAGCTCACAGAATCACAGGCTGGGTAAGACTGACAGGGACCTCTGGAGGTCATTGTATCCAAGCCCTCTGTCCAAGCAGTACCACATAGAGCAGGCTGCCTGTGTCCAGACGTCTTTTGAATATCTCAGAGGGTGGGGGCTCAACCTGTTGCAGTACTTGGCCACCCTCACAGTAACAAAGTGTTCCCTGATGTTCAGGAGGAGCCTTCTGTGTCCCAGTTTGTGCTCCTTGCCTCTGTTCCTGTCACTGGGTACCACTGGAAAGAGCCTGGCTCTGTTCTCTTTCACTCTCCCTTCAGGTATTTCTGTACATTGATGAGATCCCCTCTCAGTGCTCTCCAGGCTGAACTGTCCCAGCTCTCCTCACGTTTCTTCGTAAGAAATGCTCCAGTCCCTTCATCATCCTTGTGGTCCTTCACTAGCCTCTCTCCAGTGTGTCCGCTCCTCACAGTGGGAAGCCAAGCACTGGACACGGTTCTGCAGCTGTGGCCTCACCAGGGCTGAGCAGAGGGCAGGGATCAGTTCCCTTGACTGCTGGCAATGCTGTGCCTGGTATCGCTCAGGATCCCATTGGTTTTTTTTGTTTCAAGGGCACATTGCTGGATCACGGTCGACTTGTGCCCACCAGGCCCCCCAGCCCCTTTCCTGCTGAGCTGCTTTCCAGCTGGTGGTCCCTGACACGTATTGGTGCACGGAGCTGTTCATCCACAAACTGCACGACACTGACACATCTTAGTGGGAACTAGCAAATAAAAACATGGGCTTGAGCGGGACAGAAAATAGCCTGCTGGTTTGGGACATGAACCAGGGGCCTCTCAGGGCACTGATGAGGAGGAACTTGTTTCAGAAACTCAACTCCATCCATTCCATCACTGAGCAAAGCCTGGTGGGACACTTTTCCTGCCTAAGACCGGGGAACTCCTCTGGAATTCGGTGGTCACTGTCTCCAGGATGCCCCGTCTCCATGTCCACTTTGAGCCCACAGGTCAGTGACATATACCTTCATTTTTCAGGTTTCCTGTCTGGAAAGGACACCCCAGGCTGTCATGGCTCTGATAGGGAGGTGACAGCTGGCTTTTCAACTTTTGTTTTCAACTCCTTTTGCCTTAAAATGCCTTGAAAAATGTTCAAATAATTTTTTCCACCAGCAGTTTATTTGCTTTTGCTCTCAAAGCCATATTTATCTACAAAAAAAAAGAAGTCCAACCTCCCAAACACTTGAAACACAAGAACGTGGGGCTGGTGGGGACTCCCAGACTTGCCAAATCCGAGCCCTGCTGTTGCAGCAACACATCACAGTGCCCTTTCAGAGCTGGAGTGTGCTCTTTCTTAAAAGCTATTTGGATTTCTGCCTCCATGGCTCCTACTGGGTGGCTGCCCCAAACCCAATTGCTCTAATGGTTCTAAACCCTCGACTAATTTCCAGCCTGGTTTATTCATGGCCAGTTTATATACATTTGTTCTCATGCCAGCACTATCCTTTGGCTGAAATAGCTCTCCAACCCCCTTGTGCTTACTCCCCAGAGGTATTTATAGAAAACCATCCCCAGGCTTTATTAATACAGCACAACCATTTGGTTTGCCTGCTGTTCTGCAGAGGATAAAGGCTCCTGACCTGTCCCTACACTTTTAACTCCTCTGGTCCTCATGCCATTGCAAGTCCTCCTTCAGCTTCCTCCCACCCCATGTGAAGCATAGCATGGAATCTTAGAAGGATTGTGTTCTCACTGGGAAATGGGATTTTGATGTGTGTCCTAAGAGAAATTTCATCCTGTCCCCAGGCCTTTCCCCCTCCTGGTGTGTTCCTGGAAGGAGCAACAGTGTCTCAGTGAGCACCTCATATAAAACCTTACAGAAAAAGAGCTGCATGATTAGCAACAGCTTCTGTCAACAGAAACAGAAGCAATGGCAGGATAAACTGCAATTTATTTGAAAATATGCAAATCTGCTCATTAAATAATTCACATGAATTTTCACACATGAAGGTGAAAAAAAAACCCTTGGCAGCTGTGTGTATCCCCTCTCCATCAAAGCCACACTGTCAGCAGCTGCTGTTCTCTTTCATTCTCAGACTTTTCCCTTTCTGTTCTCCACATTTCAACCTCCGTTTTCTACTCACCTGATACTGGGATTTGCGGAGTCCTCATACCATCAGGCAACATCTTCCCCTCATTTCCCTCTTTTTTAATCTGCAGCCTGCCTAAAATTGTTTCCATCCTTGGTGCACCTTCTCTCAGGATCACCAGGAAATGAGATTCCGGTATAACTTGGGCTTTTTTACACTAGCAAGGAAAAGATAAAGACCTCATGTCCTGAGGGCTGTTTCTGAGGCACTCTGCTCTTACCAGGTGAGGTGTGTGATCCTTATGCCTGGGACAAGTTTCTTTTCTGGGGAGGCTCCCATCAGCTGCAGCTAAGGCTCACCCTGAATCCCACCCTGCAGTGTTCCCAGCACATCCTAGTGGAGAGCCAGGGCAGAGCACTAGCAAGAGCTGCATACTTCCCTCAAGAAAAAGAATTGTTCCTCTGAAATGAGGATGCAGGTCCTGAATCCCAGCTGATGGGAGGAGGTGCTCAGGGAAAATTCAAATCGAAAGAAAAGACCAGCAGGTACGAATTTTGTAAGCAAAGCATTTAAGGGAAGTGGGGGTATGAGAAGTCACTGAGCTTTCCTTTCTGGGTGATGGGTATTTGAAAGGGATTGCCCTCAGAAACTCTACACAACTGGTTTATTCCTAGCTTGGAGTCATTTAGGTTCAGCCCAGCACTGGACAACTCAGAGGAAACACTCAATTTAAGGCATAGATTAATTTTCCCTATTCCCTGCTTCAGTAAGGAGTTTGGCAAGTTTCATGCAGTTAGGGCGTGGGGAGCTCCACTCTGACAAGAACACTCTCTGTGCCTCTGTCCTTTGCTCCCAACAGTTTCCTACTGGTACCATATCCATGCAGTCCCCACACAGATGATAGGATTCTGGCAGAACAGGAGCCTGGCCCAGAACTGTTTTCCCATGCTGTGAACATTTTTAAGATTAAAAAAAAAAAAGAAAAAAAGAAAAAAAAAAAAGGAAAACAAACAAAATGTCTATTCCAGATTGGGCTGGAACTGGAATAATAATTCTTCAAGACTGGTTTGGCACAGTCAAAGTATTTCACTACTGTCACTGTCGACTCCTCTGCTCTCGCCTCAAACATTTCTGTTACCCTGGGGTTGCATTTCTAAGTAAGCACTGAAGGAAGTCAGAGACCCCTAGTTTTACAATTCCAAAAGGTATTGGGAACAATTACTTTTAGAGTTGGGAAATCCATCAATCCCAACCGTTCCCTAAGGCAAGTTTTGGTATTGAGAAATCAGAATTTTTTTTTTTTTTTGATGGAGGGAAAAATCATAAGATTTCCCAAACATCTCCAAACTGATCCCCTGGAGCCAGAGGATTTCATGGTGCTGTTTCCGTGTCTTCTGGCAGTGAAAGGCAACCACGGGTAATGAAACGGGTAAGCAAAATAAGAGACAGTTCTGAGATCAGATATCGCTTGGCTGGGCCGCTCCAAACACCCCAGATTTGTTTTTTTATGAGGCCCTATATAGCTGGGCTATTCCTCTGCTGGCACCTGGCTCTGACAATACGTTATTTTCACACTCAGATCACCACAGCATTGATAACCTCATGGAAAGCAGAGATAGATCTCTGTTTAGTAGATCTTCCTTCATTCTCAGCAGGTATTTTCCCGTCTGCCCTTTTACCTGTCAGTTCTGATGTTAGAGCACAAAGTAAAGAGGCTCAGCCACTTTTCTTCTTTCTTTCTTTTCTCCTTTCTTTTTTTTTT
>VZTD01002389.1:657913-697178 GCA_013397725.1 Rhagologus leucostigma | reverse complement strand
TTTTTGGGTGCCATTTATAAATTTTACTGAGTAAAGCAAGGCATGCTCCATAAATCAGACTGCAAGTTAGAGAGTCACACTGCGGAGTATGCAGAGGGATGAGGCACCAGCTGTTCTCTGCAGATGATAAAGCTGTAAATACAATGCCGGTTTAAGGAGGCAGACCCCAGCTCGTGGCACCCTGTGCCTCTGCACACCCCGTGTTTCACAAGAGGTTCTCCAAACTATTTGGACGAGTCCCACCAGGATGGGCTGCCAGGTCCGTGCCAGTCACCTGCGTGGGCGTGCAAGGCCTGGGAACAGGTTCAGACCTTCCTGAAGGTCACAGCAATCAAATATCATGCCTGGATTCATTCAGTATGCAGCAGGGAGCAGGAACAGACTCCACTCCTCTTTTATAGGACCTTGAGTTGTTTGATGTAAGGCCACATGCAAATCACTGCCCAAGGATGTGTTTGTCATATAATTAATATTAGCTCCCACCCTGGAGCACACTTCTGTCAACACAGAATAAATATTCTCCATTAGGAGGAGGGTTGGCTGGGGAGATCAGGACTTGAAGCACTTGGATAGCTCTGTGCTAGCCATCAAGGATCACTTCCCTGGTGCTCCAAGGCAACTGGTGAGCCAGAAGGTTGCTCATTTTTATTTCCAAGAGTTTTTGGGTTGGTTCGCTTGTGTCATTTTGGGGTTTCTTGGATTTTCTGGGGTTTTTGAAATTATTTAACTCAGCTTTCCCTTTGGAAGTGGCCTCTCCCTTCCCCAAGACATGATTGGAAGCCCGTCATCCAGAGATTTCTAGCACAGTTATAGACACATAGGAGAATGAAGAGGCTCGTAGCAAGTCTGGCTCTGAACCCATACACGAGGCCCGCAGTCTGATGTTACAGCAAGAGACGGATATTTATATATATTTTTAATAGGGTGGAGATAAATGGTGCATTCATTGGAAAACGTATGTGGAGAGAGGGTGTAATGAATTTTCAGATTAAACTTGGCAAGTGTTTTCAAGCTAAAGAGGAGATGTTTAATCACATTTTCTTGCAGAGAAGGCTCAACCCTGGGTTTCAGCACAATTTTTAAATGAAATGTCTCCATTTTTTTCAGCAATGCTTGTGTTTGTCAGCCTGACGATGTGCCGAAGGGGCTTAGCAAGGGATCTCAATAACCAGTTGAAACACTCTGGCGGAGCTTCCACTGAGTTTCTGAGCTTTAGTACTTTCTGATCAAGACAAATGCTGAATACGCCAAGGAGCAGCAAGGTTTGGCTCTGCTCAGCAACACTTCCACCCACGCCACACCAGCCCCATCCCCTGCCTGAACCCACAGCCACAGGCTGAAAAGCCAAAGGGACACACTGTGGCCCTGCAGGGATGAGACAGGCTGTGGATACACGCAGGCTGATGGACTGGGTGCAGAAATTTTGCTCTGTGGGGATGGTGGCACCTGCCAGATTGGTGACGTCCCTGTCCCCAGCTTCTCCCCTTTTCCAAGGCTTTGGTTTCAGTTGCATTGTGAGGCTCCCAAGAGCTGGCATCTTCTGATGGCAGTAAACACAGAATAATTTGCTGGTGCTCAAACAGAGGCTGCCAAGGTAGCACAGACAAAAAAGGGTTTCATAAAAAAAAAAAAAAAAACAGAAAACAAAAAAAAAAGAAAAAAAACAAAAAAACCTACATTCCCCAAAAAAAAAAAAAAAAAAAAAAAGATTATGCAAATGCTCTAGAGAAGATGAAAAATTAAGCATTCCAAACTAGCAAATAATTCAGTCTTCTCAGTATCTATTTTTTCTCTTTTCTTGCCTGCATGGGATCTGAAATTGCATTTTACCACCTGCCTTTCTGAATTGTCCTTGTACCTTGCCTGCCAAGTTTCACCCCCGTGGAGGACACTGGCTCCTGGGGGATGGAGGCACCACATGCTCTCCTTGCCCGGTGTCCTCAGGGACAGGCATCTGCTCCAGCACTGTCTCGATGTGCAGGGTGGGCTGCAGTGCCTCCCCTCTCCATTTTGGAGCACGCAGACCAGCTTCAAGCCACTCAGCAGGAGAGAGGACATGTGAAGAGCAAGAAGCTTCTGGGATATTGCGGTGGGCACCAGGTGGAGGAGAGGAAATCCTTCTAACGTTCTTGCTGGCAGAAAGGTCCCGTGGTGTGGTGGTGATACTCACACCTTACTAGGCAAAGGAGAATCCACGCAGCTGCCTCCAGCCCGATGTGAGTAGCGGGAGACTCGCCCGTGCAGAAAGCAGGACCCCTGCTTATCTAGGTGCCACATACAGAGCACTGAGCTTCCAAAGGCTGGGGAGAAAGAGGTTTGACTGCAAACTCCCATTTTGCAGAAGGGAGGTGCAGCCTTGGGTAAAAGTAAAATGCCAAGCAGGGGCGTGCACAGCCCACAGTGTACTGACCCAGCTTTGCTCTCACCCTACAGCAGTGGCACTTTGGTCACGTGGTGGCTTTGACAGGGTGGTCTGTCAGCGCTAGCAGGTAGGAGAAAGCAGCTGCATTACTCTTGGCTGAGGTTTTTAACCCCCTCACTTGCAGCCGAGCAGCTTCTTCTGGTTCAGCACCCTTAACTCCGTCTGCAGCACCCGGAGTTACCCGGCTCAGCTGACACACTGTGCCTTGGCGAGCCAGAGCAGTCTGCTCTAGGAGCTCAGCCTGATGGAATGAGTGCACACAAGGGACCAGGGAGCAGCAGGAACAAGAGCATGACACCCCAGGATCCTCAGAAAAAATGTTCACTCACACCTGTCCCTTTGTAATAGTTGGGGCCATAGAGAATGAAGCTTAAATGACCTTCAGCACCCCTTGGTGGTCCCCCACTTCCTGGCATGAAACTCTGTTCCTTGCCATTGTCATCACTGCTCAGTCCTGCCACAGCTGTGTCTCCATACATCCATTCCTCTTGACTCTGTTCACACAAGCTCTTGGGTTGCCAGGTCACTCTCACACCATGCAGAGCCTTCTCCCTCAGCTCAGCAGCCCCCTGGGAAGCCCACCCTGGGTTCCCGCTCTTCAGCCTCTGCCCCTGCAATGAGCAGATTTTGCACAGCAACTGCTGTATTTGACTCCAGGAGGGTTTGTCTAGAAGATCTGCTGTGCTTAAACACGTGGTTTAGCGGTGAACACAGCAGTGCTGGGTTAGCAGTTGAACTTGATGATCTTGAAGGTCTTTTCAAACCTAAACAATCCTATGAGTTGATGATCCTGAAAAAACAAAACATTCATTGTAGCACAGCTCTTTTGCACAAAGCAGAGGGAAAAGGAAATTTATGCTGAAGACTAGAGAGGAGTGCTCTCAGGAAGAGCTGATTTTGGCTATCAAACTCTCTCCATAGGAAGATGTCAGAGGACTTGCTGCTAAAATTATTTAAGGGCAGGCTAGACAGCTCACAGTGGTTGTTCATGGCAAATGGTGGTAATGATGGGAAAGCATCCCCTTTTTCTGAAGCCACATGACAACCCCAGTCAGTGAACTGACAAAGTTAGCTGTCTGTATAGATATGTGTAAAAACATGGAAATATGTGTACACACACCTGTGTTTAAGCCAGATCACCTAGAGTTCACCATCTGCTTACAGAAGTGGTGGAGAGAGGGGAGAAAGAGCTGCTGGGGGCAGAGGAGGTGGTGAGGGTGAGAGAGGTGTTCACCCCTATGGCTGGTAAGAGAAGTGTTCATGGACTACAGCCTGACAGCTTTGTTTGTACATCCTGAGGACTTCTGTACTACCTGGTACTTCGTCTTCTAGAAGCTGCTGGTGACTGGAGCCTTGTGAAAAATCTCAGCCTGTTTGTTTTATTTATAGTCCTTGTTTTTTCGTGGCTGAACTTGGAGATGTGACCCCCAGCAATTGAAAGGCCAGCAGACGAATCAATAGATCCAGCACCTGCTCAAAACCTCTTCATTTTGTGAGCTTTATCTCACCGTTTCCAAATGTGCAGGCCAAGTTTGCCAAAGGACAGAGAGGAGCAAGGTGGTGAGCAGTGCCAAGAAGAGGTGGAGCAGAGGCTGCTGTGGGGCCACACTGGTGCCAACCCAGAGGTGCCAGTGCACCAGACTGGTGCAGCAGCAATTAACACCCAGCACGATTGCCAAACTCTAATGAATCTGTGCCTGGGTTATAGTAGGGACCTTTATTTGCTGCTGGTCCTGTCCCAGGCTTTATGTGGTGTTTGCTGCTCCTCCCTATGCTCCAGGTCTTGCCATGTCCTCAACAATGACAAGTTTCAGGGAGGAGTAAGAATAGGAAAGAAGGAAGGCTGAAGAAATCTGCTTGTTGCAACTCCCTTTTATCCTAAGAGGTAACCTTCTAAATGCATCATTGGCATCATATTTCACTGTAGATGCTCAGTTTGACACCATTAAAAGCTTCATTCGCTTTGCCATTTTCCACTGATTTTCAGTCCTCTCAACTGGTGTTCCTGGGAGACCAGGTTTCTGGAAGTGTGTGTGAAAATCCAGCAGCTGATCAGCCCAGATAATAACAGGGAAAAGTTCACAGCTTGCAAGTTCTTTAGGTACGGTAAGCTTCTGTATCTGTTCTATGTCAGCCCACACATCCCCCAGAAAAGTGCTGCACCGCTGCGCTTCAGAGGCAGCCTGTGAGACAGAGGGTATAGCGCAGCAGCTGGGGGCTGAATTAAATAAAACACTAAAAAAAAAAAGCATTCTGGGGCAGTTCTGTTGCAGGGTGCCTTGAGGACGAAGCATGCCTTGCACACAGGAGATCCCAAGGATCGTGTGGCAGGGCTCATTCCAAAGCTTGGGACTGCATCCTTGAAGGAGATGCAACATGGGTCTCCTGCTTCCAGCTTCGCAGTGGACCCTCCTGCACACGTAAAACTTTGTTTTATGCCCTTCGATACATACAGACGTGCTCTTAACTGCTCACATTGCTGGATAATCTATCCAGCATCACTCTGCAGCAGCACGCAGGAGTATTAGTGATGCAGCTGTGATAACAGCTCAGGGTTTTCAAGCCGGGGGCCTGGGCTGTGTTACTGCTGCAGAGAAGAAATGCGGCATCTCCACAAAGACATAAGTGTTATACAGTGGCCTCCAGTCCACTGATTCCTGGCCTACAGAGAGATCCAGCACCCTTCCAGATGGAGCAGAGGGTTGTGTTAGCTCACAGAGCAGGGCTGCCCAGCGAGGCTGGCTCCTGCGGAAAGCTCGGTGGCACTGACACAGAGCAGGCTCCTCGGTGCGGCGCACACACAGTGGGAGCAACACACCACGGCGCTGTCTGCCAAGCTGCCCGCTCCCATTTGAAGATGAAAATCTTCAGCCTTGTTCTCCCAGTCTGGGGAAGGTGAAATATGGAGCTGGCTTCATCTGTGGTGACTAACAGGAAAGAAACACCAGTGTCCTGGGTGAAAGGGGAGGGAATGTTACAGGAAGCTTTGCCAGGTAATTAAAACCAGAGCAGCAAAGATCAGAAGTTGTGATGCTGCCTCCTGTTCTCAGCTTCTTCTGGTCTCCTCCACCTCACAGCTTTAATTTTAACCAGCCTCCCACTCCTGTCCCTTGCTCCTCTGCTCTGCAAACCTGCTGCTGGTTTCTCTTTCTGTCTGTACCCTGGGTCATTTCCAGCCTTGATCACTTTCTCTCAAAGCCCTGCAGGACCTCTGCCATGCAGGTTTGCAAACCCCAACAGTGCAATGGAGGACCACAGAGAACCTGAAGGAGGGAGGATGTCACTAGCCTTGGTGTTGGTGTCTTGGGGAGAAAGCAAACCTGTGCCAGGGACTCAGAGCAGCTGTGCAAGGCAAGTCTTCTTGCTCCAGGCACAGTGGAGGCCAGAAGGAAGTGCTGAGAATGGCATCCCAGAGCACACACGGGTTTTCTCCAGGGCCCTCTGGCAGCTGATCTCCATGGTGCCCATGTGTGCTCTCAGCCCCTTCCAAAGCTGTGTCTGGGACTTGCATCACCTTGTGCCCATCAAACCAGCTCTGGAGGTAAAGTTAGTGGGTACAGCTGAAGAGGTTATCTGAGCCAAGAAACTACAGAAACCCTCTGTCAAGGCAAAGAATAAACTCACATCCCTCCCTGTGGTCCTTCCCTCATGGAAAGAACTGCTGAAGTTGCTGGTGGGATTTCTAGCATCCACCGCTAAGTAGTTTCTTGTAGAGGGTTCTTGAACTCTTGGGCTCTGTGTCACACTCTATGACAAGAACATGTTTCTGCCATTTTTCCCCAGAGACTCTCAGTCTCCTGGGCCACAGGGGAACGATCTCATTTCACCCCACATGGATAGCTTTCCTTAAGATGTTTCCCACTGTGAGCTCCTTGTAGAACCAGTGCCCATGATGTGCTTCATCCCACTTTGCCAGCTCTGCTCCCAGAATACGGCACAGGAGCAGTGATCCCTGAGTCACTTTGCCAGTCTGTTCCTGGAAAGCAAACAGGAAAGACAAAGAGACAATTCATTAGAAACTTAAACCCCTGGGAAGGGTTGTTTGGGGTTTTTATTTTTTCACCATGGAATCCACCTAGATCTATGATTTTCAGCTTATTATGCAATGCTGTGCAGATACAAAATTACAAATACTTCTTTACATACAGGGATCAGAAGAACTCAAGACTATCAGAACAATTTTATTAAGTCAGATTAAAGCCCAGATATCTCTGCATCCTCATAAAAGTGCATATGTAAGGAAGGCATAATATCGTGACACGCAGGTATGATCCTCCCCTCCTGCATCCTTCCCATGCCACAAATATTAGGGAATTATAGGCTTGATCTGTATTGGATTTCTCTTTTGTGAATTCATTCAGTCTCACCTTGGACCCAGATAAACTTTTAGCAGCCATAGCACCCTCTGGCAAGGAACTGCCCAGGTAAATGAAGACCCATCACCTCTGATTTGGTTTGGATCTGTTCTGTGCAGCTTTCTTCGATGCACTGCATCTTTTGAGCTGTAAGACGTGTGCAGATAGAGTTCAGGTCCAAAGGTTTTGCTCTTATAGCCTCATGCAAGGCTTGTTGTTCCTGCTGTGTGCAGAGCCCAGCACATTAGAGACCTGAGGCCATTCCTGTAATACAACCAGAGCAAAATGCTCTGCCTTTGTTCCTGCTCACTGCAATAGACCCCATCTCTGCTGCTCATTGTTTTAAGACTTTTCTATTAATAGCAGAAACAGACATGCCATTTCAATAATTCTATTCAAATTAATGCCTTTCATTATACTCCAAATACAACATCAAAGGCTTAGATTGCACCCTGGCCCTTTGTGAGACAGAAAGAGTTCTGGTATAAAGATTTCCATCAGAATAGACGTTTGATGGGAGAAAGCTTTTTTGTCCATCAGGAAAGATAAGTTTCTTAATGGGATTAGAGGCTTTGGTTTTTGTGGATGAGTGACTGCTGCAGCCTAGGAGGTCCTTTCCACTGGCAAATTTTGTCCCACAGCTCACTGCAAGAGAGACATTTCACACCTGGGATAGTTTATTTTTACTCTGTTTTTGTCTGTGAGAGAAAGGTCTGTTTTCCCAGGACTGCCAAGTCCTAGTGTTGGCTGGCAAGACATAGGGACCATGGTGTGTCTTGGAGAGAGCTGGGACTATACGTCTCTGATTGCCAGGAGAAGATAAGCTGAGAGAAAACTGACTGCAAGGTTCCCTTTGCAGGCTCTGCCAAACACCCTTCCTCACTAGCAGACACAGCCAGTAAAGAAAGAGGGTCAAGAACAAGCACAGTGGAGGGGTTCCTCTCCTGAGGTGTTGGAGATGGAGGTTGTAGGGCTGTATTTACCCGTGACTCTGTCCATGACCCTTTGCCTTCCGGCACGAGAAGCACAGGGGGATTTGGGATCATCCATGTGGTCCCTCCATCCCTTGGATTAGGCACGTAGATGGAGGGGTGGCTCGGTAGTTGTGTGTGTGTTTTCCTCCTGGATCACCTGCAACTGCAGAGCCATCCACCTCAGGCTGGTCCCACAGATAATGCAAAATATAGGAAATTGGGTCCTCAGAGCATGGCATGGGCTAGGTCTTGTCCTGTTGTGGCACCACACTGCAATTTCTTTTACCCTCTCAGACTCCATCCTCCAGATGCATGATCACTGACCCAGACCCCCACACCTGCAGCCCTGTACTGTGCAAAACAGGCTGGATGTACTCCACCCCAGCCAGGACCCATCCCTGGGAATGCTGACACCTCAGTGGGCTTATGCTTCTCTGTGCACATGTTTTCATATGCAAATCAGCACTAAAAGTCTTTGTTAGTAAAGGAAGAAACTACAACTCTCTTCATTGCAGGAAACCTGCTCACACATTCCCGGTATGTAGTAAATTCTGGTTTTCCTATTTTGCTGTTTTCTCTTCATCAGGAACCTTTGATTGGGTTACTCTTTTTTCTTTTGGCCTATAAAGGCTCTTAATGAAGTGCTGTTAGTGAACTAAAAAGAAGCATTTCCTCCTTAAAGGACTTCATTATGCAATTGAATCCGAGCAGAGCCTGCTGAAATGTCTCTGCATGTTCCTAGTTAAGCAGTCCAGTTTCTGTCTGAAACTGAAAATGGGCCACACGGTCATCCGCTCTGGCCAGTGATAACTTGGAGGGCAGAGCTTCACCTGACCACCACTGCCAGGAGATATTCCCTCACTTCACGCAGCCCAGTTTCACCCCATTTTGGATTCACCTGTGGCTGCACATGGCATGTCAGCCCAATCTGTGAGCAGGGCTGGAAACCACTGCTTCCTTCATTGTTTGTTTCAGTGGTTAATCGGTTTCACAGTGAAAAACCTGTGCTTTCCTTCTGAATTGAATTTCATCTACCTCAATTGAATTCTAGCTGCTGGTTCTGACTGGTACCATCCTTTGCTGGATTAAAGAAATGGTACTTATTCCTCATTGTCGTGGTTTAACCCCAGACAGCAGCTAGACCCCACGCAGCCACTCGCTCACTCCCCCCATGTACGGATGGGGTAGAGACTCAGACGAGTTAAAGTGACAAAACTCATGGGTTGAGACAAAAACAGCCTCACAGGTAAACCAAGCAAGCAATTCAACCACCATTTCCATGGGCAGGCAGATGTTCAGCCTTCCCCAGGAAAGCAGGGCTCCATCACACCTCATGGCTACTTGGGAAGACAACTTCCACTGCTCCAAATGTTCCCCCTTCCCCTAAATTCTTCCCCCAGATTTATATACTGAGCATGTTGCCGTATGGTACAGAACGTCCTTGTGGTCAGTTGGATTCAGCNACTCATGGGTTGAGACAAAAACAGCCTCACAGGTAAACCAAGCAAGCAATTCAACCACCATTTCCATGGGCAGGCAGATGTTCAGCCTTCCCCAGGAAAGCAGGGCTCCATCACACCTCATGGCTACTTGGGAAGACAACTTCCACTGCTCCAAATGTTCCCCCTTCCCCTAAATTCTTCCCCCAGATTTATATACTGAGCATGTTGCCGTATGGTACAGAACGTCCTTGTGGTCAGTTGGATTCAGCTGTCCCATCTGTGTTCCCTCCCAACCTCCAGCCCCCTCACTGGTGGGGTGGCATGAGAAGCAGGAAAAACCTTGACTCTCTGCAAGATCTGCTCAGCAATAAACAAAACATTCCTGTGTTATCAACACTGTTTTCAGCACAAATCCAGAACACAGCCCTGTAGTAGCTACTGTGAAAAATATTAACTCTATCCCAGTCAAACACAGCACATTCATGAAGTTGTTTGCACAACTTATTTGTCCCACATCTCCATCGCTTTTTTGATCAGTTACCTTGGGCAAACTGCCTTCATGTAACAAACCCCCAGTCTTGCTGTTCCAAAGCCTTTTGAAAATGTGGAAGCAAAGTCAGGGTCCAGCTTTGCCTTGGACCCAGCCCGAGAAGCCCACTCACAGCCCTGGGTTTCAGCCTGCAGCCTCCTGCAGCTGCATTATCAACCAAGGAAAAATCACCCTTGCTTTGCTTTTGGTTTTTTTCTTTCAGCTAGAGAATTATGAAACACCGTCACTAAAGCAGAGCTCACTAAAAAGACTACTGAAACAATAGAAACCTTCCCCTAGTTTACACAGCATTAAACGTGGCCTTTGCTGGTGGATCCTGCAGAATCTGGCCTTTTATTTTCTAATTTTCTTAATTTGAAGAAGACAAGTTGAAAGCAAGATGTTTCGTGTCTGGTTTCTGGTCCATTTATTTTATTTTTTCTCTGGATATCTTCCCATGGATCACCAAGAAACATTCAAGCAAACACATCAGTGAAATTAAATAGTGTCTTTCAAAGAACAGACATTGTCCCTGATGCCTAAAACGGCAGACTGTTTGCTACACTCCTAACTCATACTGCTGCTTTTGAGAAAGACTTTTTATCTGTTATCAGTGACAAAAGGCAGCTGTTTGTAGCCCTGGGAATTAGAGAATCCAAAACACCAAACAGAAGTAAGGAGAGCAAAGTTCCACCCCACCAATTTCTGCATCGTTCACACAATACTTGTGTGCACCACGGCACATCCCCAACCTTGACTTTAAGATGAGTAAGGGACACCCTGCCAAGCCTTGTTATCCACTCACTTTCTGCACTTTTTTCCCAGTGTGACTGCATTTCTGCTGCCTACCACTGGATTTTCAGCTGTCTTTTCCCAGCAAATCAAAGTCCCATTTATTTCCCTAGACCGTTTTTCAATGCCCAGACCCGTAGGCCATGATCCAATTGCCTCTTAATTTTCCCTTGGATAAATAACATAAGTGAATTCCTCAATAGAAGACAACCTTCTCCAACATCAAGTCATTATGGCAGCAGTTTTCTTATCCTCTTCTAATTAACTAAAGGTCTTTTTGGAAGGCGGAAACACAGAATTGGACACGATATCAATAAGAAGACAGCAGCAATCTCCTGGTTCCTGCCTACTGTCTTGCTTCTGAAAGACTCAAAGATATCATTCAGTCCCTTTCTTCCAGCAGTGAACCGAATATCTATTATGAACATTCCAAGAATGACTGCCTCCTGAGGTACAGCTCCCTGCCTTCATTTCAACTTTGCTGGCCTGGGTGTGGAATTTCTCAAGGTTTGCAGTAGAAGAATGCTTATTACGAGGAGCAGCAGTGATGCCCAAGGAAGGAGCACCTTGTGTGAGGTTAGTATTACAGTCTGAATGTGGTGTAAGCTGGCTCTGAGCTGATACAAAAAAAATAGCTAAATACTTCTCAATGGACCTGTCCAACCTACGCCAATTCTAGGTCTCAGATCTGTGACCTAGGAAGGTGACCTGTATATTCTGTATTTTTTTTTGCCAAAACAGTGTGTTATTAGTGTCACTTGGCACTGGTTGATGAGAGGAAACTGCCGCTGGCTTTGGGCTTCTGTCGTGGTTTAAGCACTACATTTATCTGGAATTGTTTGTTCCTAAACCTCTGGATTGATGGATTCCTCTCATACGTCAAGGTTTCTTATCAAACCTACAATTAAGAACGTGAAGAGTAGGATTCTCCTCCCACTTTAGGTAGGTGTGTGGTCTAAACAAACACTTTGGGCTTCACTAAAACCAATGGGGAAAAAGAGGTGTCTCCAGAGGGTGAGGTGATGCACTTGTCAGAGGTGCTACTATGAGGATGGGATGAATTGCTCCTTGGCATGTCCAGGCTCTCTTGGTGGGTTGCTAGACAGCTGCCATAGCTCAGAGGCACAGCCTTCAGCTGCCTAAATTCGAATAACCCACCCCCACCCTCCCCCTTAATCTGACAACATCCGGGCTCTGAATCCTCCTAGTCCAGTTCGGTGTAGTCCTGTTCCAGCCTGCACTACCCAGACTAACGTCATGCCTGGTCTGCATCATAAAGATCACACTACACACTCAGCTGCTCTGATGGGCTCTCCCTGAGCCCATCAAAGAGACCCAAGCCTGCACTTTACCAGGCACCTGCCTCTGTGGTGTTTCATGAGTTAAACCAGATTCTGATCGGCAGCAGATGCTGCACCTCGCTCTTGCTGTGATCAGCATCTGGCAGAGAGAAAATGGCTTGAACTAGACTCTGGAAAAATTAATTGCTGAAATTTAAGTGACAGAATAATAATTATTATAATTGCAATAATTGCAATAATTGATACTAACAGTTCCTCTTAGCATGCCCCTGGGGAACTTGCATAGCAGGCCAGCTCTGCGAGGTGCTCTATAAACACACAACAAGGAGAATTTCCTGGAAGCAGGAGCACAAAAGCACTCATGGTTCCTGTTCTCACTCTTGGTATCAGCTCTTCATGCTGCCAGAGATGGGCAGAAAGAGTAAGAGAACCTTCAGGCTGCCGATTTTGGGTTCACCTAATAACCTCACTTTCCTAATGCAAGGTGTGAAACAATAAGAAGTGGCAGAAATTTGGGGTAAATGCACGAAAACCACAAGACCGGTTTCAGGCAGTGATCTTAGGGAACAGCCAGAGGTTTGCCTGTACTGGGGCAAACATCACAGCAAAGCAAACGTGGTGAAGGGAATTCACAAACACAAGCCCCAGTGGGGAAATACACAAGGTGGCTGGTTTGGGAATACCTTGCTTGGGGGATGCCAGGATTGGGAGACGATGGCAGGTGGGAATCCACTGCCCAGCTCTGGAAGGGGATTGACAGGGAGGGACCAGCCTCAGGCAGCTTTTCTGTATGTGCACCGTCAAGACAAAAGTGGTGGGGAAAGGTGTTACGGTGTTCAGTGCTGCCTCTGTGTTCCCAAAGGCCATCTAGAGAGGGGAAAGGAGAGGACATCATGGCAATTTTTCCTTTAGATATATTTTCAACCTAAACAGAGGTTTCTGATGTGCAGCTCTTAGTAGCCGTGTCTTAGAAACATGGTGGAGAAAGGGCCGTGGATATTCAGGGAATTTAAAGCAAACAGTGCAATTATGGTAATTGGTTTTGACCTCCTGAAGGACCTGATCCATGGAATTACAGCAGTCCCGCATGGCACTCGTGACTGGGCACTGACATGGGATGTGCATTTCAGAAAGCCATCCAGTCTTGACTTCAGAACCTCGAGTGATGGATAATTTTTCCATTCTTGGAAATTGCTCCCATGGTTAATTGCTCAGCCTATTAAAAAAAAAAAAAAAAGCTGTACCTTATATCCACCTTTAATTTTTCCATCTTCAGCTTCCAGCCATTGGATCTCATTTTGCTTTGTCTGCTCAATTAAAGAGGACTGTAATATCAAATACCATCTTCCTGTATAGATACCTATAGGTCAAATTACTTCTTACCCTTCTCTCTGGTAGACTAAATAGAATAAATTTCTTCACATTCATTTCCAAGTTTTCATTTTTCCCAGGCCTCCCATCATTTTTGCAGCTCCTTTTTTCAATCATTCATTTTTCGACGTCTTTCCAAAAGCTGAACACCAAACTTACAGATAATGTTCAAATGCAGATCATGTCCATGTCTTATATATCAAGAAACTGTGGACCTGCTCCAAGAGCTCGACGTCTCCCCCATCCAGAGGAGCTGAGAACTGGACACAGTGCTCCACATGACACCTCAGCAGGGCTCAGCAGAGGGTCAGGATCACCTCCCTGACCTGCTGGCACTGCGTATCCTAATGAAACCCAGGGCACCATTGGCTTTCCTGGCCCACAGGGAACACTGCTGGCTCAGGAGCAGAGGGGCAGGTTCTTGTCCACCAGGACCCTCAGCTCCCTCTCCACAGCTCTGCTTCTCAGCAGGGTGACCCCCAAACTGCATGGGCTTATTGGTCTCCACGTGCAGGACCTGCACTGAACTTCAGACAGTTCAACTTTTCTGAACTTCAGGCAGTTCTCTATCCATCCCTCCAGCCTGTCGAGGTCCTTCTGAAGGTTTGCACAGCACTCAGGTGTAAAGACCAGCAGCCTTGTGGAGATGCCAGGGAATAAACCCAGGATCTCATGTTGAAAGGAGGATTTTTTTTCTATCTGAAAAAAAAAAACAACGAGTTATTTTTTAATTCAAAAAAGGCTTATGATTGCCTAAAAGATCCCAGGATGAAAGAATGAATTATAACTAACATGTTTCTAAAAAACCAGAAACTTTAAAAGTAAACAAAAACAGTGAATAAAAGATACAGAAATCTACTCAAAATCTGAAAATATACAAAGGAGTAGTTTTTCTCTCCCCAACACACTTTACAGAGGGAAGATTGGGCTAATTAAAGTGGGAATATTCATCTTGGCTCCACAGTTTGCCCTTTTAAAAAAATCCCTCCCTGTGATAAGATGGCACCATACTCTGGGGTCCTGTGGATCTTTGGTTTGGTAGGATCCTGAGAAATCCAGTGCTGGATGACCAGCTGAGACCATCCCAGCCCTGCAAAAATCTGGTCAGATTTCTGAACAGACAGCAAGTGGGGAAGAGCATGAACGTGGCAGACACAGGAATCTATGACTTCTGAGCCTGCGAAAACCTGAGAAAGAGTTAATACAGCAAATGGGATAAAGGGCGCTTCTGGACATAATTTACTTGGATTTTTCTAAAGGCTTTTTGGTGGAGTTCCTCACAGGAGACTCTTAAGGAAAATAAATATCTGCGGGGTAAGGGGCAGCATCCTGTTGTGGGTCAAAAACTGCTCAAGCAACGGGATACAAAGGGTAGGAGTGAATAAATGATCCTTGGAGCAGGGGGAGGTCAAATGGGAAAGGCTCAAGGGACTAGCCTTGGGAGGGGTGTGACTGAAAATATTTATTAATGGTTTGGAGAAGCAAGAGGACAGAGCAAAAGGTGAGATCTATCCAGGTGGCATCATACTGTGTAGGGTTTTATTTGTTAATAGAAGAAGGAAAGAAATTGATGAAAGGACAGAACTATGAAGGATTGCGAGAAGCCCCAGAGAGATTTTATCAAACTGGGAGATGGAAAAGCTGGCAGATTATGAGATAAATGCAAAACTGGGCAGTCATGGAAGCCTGTGTGTGCTTCACAAGGGCTCTGCAGGGGTGGGCTGGAGTTTAGAAGAGTCTTTTCAGGGTAGAACAAGCCTACTGACATGGCATCAGGCAAAAGGGAGTAACCAGCAGCTGCTATAGTTGAGAAAAGACAAGTTAAAAGCAATCCCCCAAAATGTAATTCCCAAGCTGGTAGGCGAAGATCTTAAACCAGTTCCAGGAATGAACCTCTCATCATTGTGTCACTGGAGGTGGGAGGGAAAAGAGGAAGTGAAACATCTGGAGGTGTAAAAAAATCCAGTTGTAGAAGATATTCCTGCCGTTCTGTATCCCTTGTAAGGTTGTGAGATGAACAAGTGTGAGAAAAACATGGGTGTTGGGTCCCTTGTGTCACCACAGGCATGAGAGTTCAACAAGGGGTGTCAGGGTGAGCACAGTTCTGCCTCCAGCTTGCACAAATCGTTGGAAAAGTGGTCTGAGACTGGACCCGTGAAACCCTTAGACATATCAGAGCATCTGCTGTGGGGACAAAGGAGAACTGTGACACTCCTTTTCCTGGAATCACAGAGATACCCAGTGATTCCAGCAGTTTATTGTTCAAGGGGCTTTGATAGAGCTGGTGAGGTGACCCTGGTGGCCTGAACACCATGGTAACGCTCAGAGCCTGAAACAAGAGTCTTGAGGCTGGTGAAGAAGAAGGTTGCAGGGTGAGAAAACAATGAGAGAACCTGCAGGATTTATCATCAGGTGGCTTTAAATGGTGTGCAGGCTGTTGTCTCCTGGCCCCGGTGATTCCTGGCTATGGCTTGCTCCAGCAAGGACCAAGCGCTGGCACTGCTGGGCTGGCATTTTGCACACCAGTGCTGCTGTGTGCTCTGTCCTCATGCCAGGCAGCCAGCCTGCCCTGACAGCAAACTGATGACCCTTCTGCTAAGAGGAATTGTCCCTATGTTGACCAGAGAATGCCTACAAAGCCCAGGTTCTTCTGCCTGGAAGGCACAGAGCAATAGCTTCGAAGCTTGCAACAGCATGAAATCCAGGGCTTCACTGGTATTTTATCCACAAGTAGGGCCAATGAAATAAAAATATTCCTGAATTTCTTTCCTCTACTCAGCCTTCCTAAATTAAGTTTCTCACTGTTTCATACGTTGGGTTCTGCACCACCTGTGACAGCAGCCGCACTTTGTAGACTGGAAGAAAAACAGTATTTGCTTACGAGTGTCCAAGCTCTCGAGAACATGCACTGCCTTTTCCTGAGCCTTCTGTCAGGTACGCTTTCTGCTGCCATTCATCATCCTTCACGTTTTGCAATTAGCTCAAGTACGTGCTGAGAGGAACCAGCCATCAGGTTCCCTATTGCTATCTAGGTTGAAGATCTGAGGTCCCTGTGCTGTCTCAAGCCTGGAGCCTGATTTCCAGCCAGCACATCACAAGCAGCAAACAACAACCTCACCATGGCCTCCAACGCTGTTCTCCGTCCACAGGCATGGCTATCAAGACTTGTTCCTTCAAAGTAGCTTCAAAGTGTACTGTTAGAGAGCTCCTCAGAGCACGTCATCCTTCACCGCCAGACTCACCGGGATGTCATTTGCTGTTGTGGCTGAGCTTACTTTGAAATAAAACCTCTCAATGCAGCAAGCTTCCAGCTGGCAAATGGCTGCCCCTGGGCAACATGGAAACCTTCTAATTCAAGTGTATGTGTGATTGCTGTAGCATCTCAGCATTTGGCAGTACTTATCCCCACAATGCCCTTGCAAGGTGGACAAGTGCAGCTGAACTCCTTTTACCCATGGGGAGTTTAGTCCCCCTCAAACCCAAAACTGCTTTGCTCACAGGCATCAACAAAACCCCTGCTGGAAGAAGCTTGAAAGCAAGCCTTACCCTTTCTTACTTCTTAAACTCTTCTTCAGCTGAACTTTTCACAAGATTTAAAGTCCTTTAAACCTGCTGATAAAAAAATTATCCCATCTCTTGCATTGGAAAACATGTAAGTAACCCTCGCATTTTGCCTCTCACCTGCTTTCCCCGTGATGAAATCCTGCCGGAGTGGAGGATGAGGAGCATTTTCACCTGACCACAGCATGAGCAAGTTGGCAATCAAGGCAGGTAGTTCATATCCTCAGCGATACAGAGAGTTCTCCTTTCAACAGTTTTCCTGCTGTATTGCAGCTCCTTTAACAAGTTGCACAAGTTTTGTTCTTTATCCTCAGAAAGCCTTCACAGTGTCCTCAGAAGAAACCATTTCTTCCATGACACGTTGCTGTCAGGAGTGGCTTTCCAGGTTTAGCTGCATGATGTGATAACTGAAAACAAGCAGAAACAAGATTATTTAAGCCATAGCCCCCACTCTTCAAGTGTGCTGTCAAGGTCTGGGGCTTTCAAAACTGCTTTGTCTCCTCGGTCTCCTGATTTCAGGAGTCTGCACAAATTCTAATGGGCTTTTTGGACACGACCTTTAACACCCAGGCTCAGCCCTCATGGCCTCTCACGCTGTACTGACCTTTTGGCCATGGTAGAGGTGCTTTAAAACATTGACAGAAATTCAGAAATCTTGGGGCCAGATGGGAACTTTTGGATGTGTTCTTCAAACCGGCAGTATAACACGTACAACAGAGTTTCATCCAATTATGCCAGCACGGAGCCTAGGAACATGTGATCATTGCAGCTGGTTGAAAAAATACTAATTACTTTTCAGAGGATATACACATTATATATCAAATATATATGCTAACATATGCAAATTTTCTTGTCTGCAAAAAATAAAAGTCTAGGGGGGTTCAGGATGTTTTTGCTGTCAGTGTGCCTGTCAGTTTGGAGCATTAAGAAAATGTTCCTGAAATAAAAGACATCTTTTCCTTCCTGGTGAAATTCCTGAAAACAGTATCTAAGAAAAGGCTCATTTCGTTTAAAAAAAGAAAATGTGAACCAACTCCAGCTGCTTTTCTACTCTGTGACCTTGAGGGAGCAGTTCATGTGTCTGGTGGAGGTTTCCAGCCCCTGAGGAGGCATCCAGGAGATCCCACCCAGCCTTTCGAGGGTGCAAGAGGCTGTCTTCTGTTGTATCCACCAGCCCTGTGCAGATGTTTTGGGTCCCTGGGGGTGTCCCCAAGGGCACCAGGGGCTCTGCCTTCCGCTGCAGTAAGACATGTATACCCATTACAGCAGAAAATGCAGAGCAGTTGGGGAGCTGCACTCTATAGAGAGACTTGCTGATGAATGCCTCTGTCCCGGGCTCACAAATAATCTGGAGACAGTCATTTTAATTCCTGTGGCACCTTCCATCCTCAGCCACTCTGCTCCTCACAAGTCATCTGGATGACAGTCTCTGCATGAGCCACATCAGCATTTAGCTGGTCTCAGCCCATCGCAGCCTCCAAGGGAGCACATTTGCACAGAACCTGCTTTTCCTTCCCCGGCAGCTGGGGGACAGGGCACTGCAGGGTGCCGCCCTCCCTACTAAAACTGCTGCACAATAGGGCTGGCAGATAACTGCAGTTTCAAGCGCAGGCAGGGAAGCAGGTATCTCCAGAATTTCCTATTCCTCTTGGTGTAGGAGGCTGGTTCCAGCCCTTCCCTGAGTGTGAAGCATCCAACAGAGTCCTTGCCTGCCTTTGTCACCCTTTTGTCCTCAAACCTCTGGAAGATGTGGGAGTCTCCCATCCTATGCGGTCTCATCCCATGACCTTAATGCAAATTATTCGAGACTAAGGACATAATAGGAAAGAAGCTGGGAACTGAGCCATAGCATAAGGATAAGTGACTTGTCAGGTTATTGCAGTTCTGTCTTGTCCTTTACACAGGGAACAGCCTCAGGATACTGAGACAGGGCTGCCAGCATGTGCATGGGAGGGACACCAGAGAGGTGCTGGGAGTAGGATGGCCTGCCAATACTCTGTCCAGAGGGCAAGAGAAGGAGTCACTCACTGTGGAGGACATGATGGGAAGCCCAGGACAAATGCGACTCATGTCCCTCGGAGCTGACATACTTGGGAGGGGTTGTGTCCCACACAACTGATAACACCCCAATATGATGTGTGGCTCCGAGTCCTTGGCTCAGCCATCAGCATCCAGGAGGATCATCACACTCACCGTGCTACGTCTCCTCCGCAGTGTGAAACGGGGCAGGGGCGGGTTGGAAAATTTTGCTGGTGGTGCTGCATCAACCTGTCTTTGTTATGGAAACCCAGAGCACCATCTCAGGGGAGCAGCAGGTCAATGTTCCCCATCCTAAATCTGCAAACACCAAAGGCTGCAATGGTACAGGGGTGTGGCCAGAGATGGGAGTCTGGAGAGCACCCAGGATACCTGAATGAGAAGCCAGTGTGTTGGTATTTTGGTGGTAAACTGAGGGGCTCAGGGCCATGCTTGGCATTGTTTGTATCTCTTACCTCAAGCAGAAAGATTTAGTTCTCCATTGCAGAGCACAAGGGTCACTCGTTTCTTTCTAACCTCCTCTCCTACTCAAACAAGTATCTCCTGGACCCTCTCCCTTGCTGCAGAGCTTCATCCCTTCACTTCAAGCCACCAAGAGGACTAATTTCTGATTTACAATCAGCTCTTCTTGAAAGGGTCCTGAAGTAGGGGTAAGGTCCTGAAAAAATGTCCTCTCCCAGCTGCACCCTGGCACAGTCTTTCCTCACCAGGCATCCAGCGAGATGCCTTCAGGGAGGGATCCACTGTGATGTCAGCAGAGGGGTCAAGGTCATGAATGGGTGTAACCCTTCACAGAAGAGGTAATAAGGCACATGATACTACCTAAACTTCTCTGAGCCTCCACCTACCACGTAGAATACCCTGTTACTTTCAGGATCGTAGGGATTTTTTGTACATTCGGGTTTTCTGGGCTCCATCTTGCATGTGCAATATCCTAGTGGTGAAGCAGACCACTCGGAGAGCTCCTTATTCCAGCTCATGTTTTCTGAGTTTAAAACACTTGGAGATGGCCTTCAGTGTTGCAGTGCTCACATCTCAGTGAGTCCCACAGCACACACGCTCCCGAAAATGCGGGCTTCAATATACCATGCTGATTTCTTCCTGGAAAGTCTGGCCAGGAACACATATCATCATGGACATAGTGACACTTCTCATTGCAGATCCCCAGGAACATCTCTTCTACAGCAAATGATTTTTTTTTCCTGGCTTGCAATGCCGCTGGATGACATTATTTTGATTAATAACGTATTCTACCATGCTGGAGCCCATAGGTCACAGACTCCTCCAGCAGAGAGAAGCTCAGAGCTGATGGCAGGTGTCAGCAGACGGAGAACCAGTGTAAATGAAGTCATCAAAGATTAAGAAAGAGAAAAAGCAGGCTGCAAGGAAAGGAAAAATTTTTTTATAATAGGCAGGTGGGAAGGGAGGGAAGAGGGAATCAGGACAAACTCCATGCTGAAGCATTAGAACCCCTTCCCTCAATACCCAGCTGCTGCTTGCCTCCAGCTTCAGCTGCTCACAGCTGAACAATTACCTCATGTTCTGCTCCCATTTGGATGTACTGGGGGTGGTTTTCTCTCAATGCCCCTTTTCATGTCTCTGGTACCTCTTATCTGTCCACCCTTCACCACCCAATTCTGGGCTTTGCCAGTCAGCAAGAGCTCACAAGACCCAATTTTAAAACCTTGGTGGTTCCTCTGTACTCTGCCTTTGGCCACTTTAGCTCCTAGTTTAGTACAGGGAGCTGTGGGAGTTTAACTAACCCATCGACTTCTCACCTGCCACCCAGCAAGCTGCTCCACCTTCCTCGTGCCTTGGCATCCCTCAGAGCACCCTCTCATCAAGGCAGCAAGGCTGGCCCAACCCATCTTTGCAAACTGCTTTCCAATCCCCAGGCTGAATGGCAAGGTATGATTAATACGACTATTTATTTTGCAGGCATGCAGGAGGTAAAGGTGGAAGTGCTGGGACATATATTTGATTTGGCAAATTAACACATCATAAGACATAACCATAAAAAATGCACAGCCTCCTAACATTGCTTCACTTCTTCCCCCCTCCATCCTTGCTGGATGAGCTGTAATGAGAGAATAAGGTAAGAGGGCTGTCAAGATAATCTTTCCTGTTACACTCCATGTAGTCACAGGGATGGAAGTTGCAAAAATAACACATTTTGCAGTCTTCAGGCTAGACCTCCCCATTAGTGAGAAAGGCTGCACAGCCCCGCTGCTTTTAGGCACTTGTTCTGTGTAATGAGTGCCACCCACTGAGGAGTGAACTGTTCTCCATCCCCCTGCTCTCCGTGGTGAGATCACCCTGTCCAGCAGAGAGGTGCAGCAGGAGGAAGTCAGTGCAAGGCATCATCTACCTCCTAAGCAAGGCTTGTCCTCCAAGTTCCTCCCCCGGGCAAACACACTGGGCTGGACCAGCTGTTTGTGGAAATCCTGGGGCAGATTTGGGAGAACACTTCCTCACAGGGGTCTGATGCTCTCTTGCTTACCACTATCATTTGGTGGGAAGGTAATGAGGGGTTTCAGTGCATCATTACGGGAGCACAGCATGGTAGCTGTGCCATTGTAGCCAGGAGGTGCCAAGGGTCAGCAATGCTGGGGGCAGGTCCCACCTCCCCAGAGATAGACACAAAATCTGGGGCACTTCAGCCAGAGCCAACCGCTTCCACCTCCCTTTCTCAGGCATGGAAGCCTTCCTTGAGCTCCCCGCTGTAGGGTGAGGTCGATCATGGCACACGAGAACATTATTTCTCTCCAGGAGTAAAGGTGAACTTGTTGATGACAGATTCAATGCTTAAAAAGTGGAATTGCAGAGCTGGTGCCTAGAGCAGGGGGCACCATTGCCAAAACCAGGATGTGTCTCCAGCTTGGTGGGCCTATGTCTGGGACAGGTTGTCCTGAGGTCTTTTACAGCCAGGAGGAGAAAGCTGCAAGTGGCAGGTCTGGCACCATGCCCTGGTATTAAATTTTTTAGTCTCAACCCCAAGCAAAATTACTTATTCTCTGCACCATCAAGACTGACATGGGTCTCTAGGGAAGCTCCCCACCCTGAGGTGCTCATCAGCCAGCTGGGTCTGTCAGGGAGATGCCGAAGCAGGACAAAAGTGGGCAAGAGCCAAGGACACATCAGGGAAAGGGAATGAGAATGTCCAAACCTGACCTGCGATTTCAGGCTGTGGTTATCACTGGTGACACCACTGCCTGGCTTCTCATGTGTTTCAAGGCAGGATGCGGGTGTGCCTGTGCATTCAGCAGCTCAGCTGGCTCTCGCAGGTAACAGCCTGGCTTCTCACACTCACCTTGCAGCTCGGGACCAGTGAGAACTGCCTTCTGCTGTTCCCAGTTTTCCAGGCACTGGTCAGAGCTGCATGAGCAGCTCTTTTCCTTAAAAACAACATGATGTAGGCTAAAATAAAATGTCAGCTTAATTCTAAATCAAGGGGTTTGTCATTCACAGGCTGCTGCTTGCTAATTACCCTGACACATTTCAAGGCAGAGCTGGATGCTTTTCCCTGAGATACTCTGTGCCCAAGAATACTCTCCTGACGCTGGCGAGTGGGAAACAGCCACGTATTTCTCACAGACCTGGGAACACGCAGGTGTCCAGAGGGCTGCGTGGCTTTGTCACCTATACAGGATTTTTCCATGAGATGATGGGAGGATGTCTCCTTACTTGAGCAGGACAGTGGTGGACTTCTTGTTGTGACTGCTGAATTCCCAGCAAGAGACATCCACAAGAGCTTCCAGCCTGACTGATGGCACAGTCAGTGCTGCAGAGGGTGAGGCCAGCTGGGATCCTGAGAAAATACAACTTTATTTCCATCCAGCCACACCAGGCTCAGGCAACCCAAAACCAGGGAGAGCTCCGATCCCCTGTGCAAGCTGGAGACTGACCCTGGAGCATGCAAAAGGGAAGCAACATTAATAAGAGTGAAACCTAAAGACTGTCTGAAAACACATGTGCTGCTGCCAATAAGGAGGGGAAGTATTTTGAATTCAGTTGAGGCTCTCTCTGGCTCAGGGTGACCTTTAGAGGACCCACATCCCAGTTCGCAGTTTCCAGCGGAGCTGGCAATGCAGCCGGCTCTCCATTCTCATCATGACTCCTTTTTTTTTTTCTTTTTCAGCTGAAATATTTATGCAGGTTTTTAGGGGTGTAGCTTTCATCACTCCAACCGAGAGGAAATGGTCATATCACAAAGCAGGTTACAGTATACGGCCCTGGGGATAGCAAGGCCTTTGGTAACACTTCTTCCCATGGCCTTTCTCCTAGGTAATCTAAGAGCAGGAAGGTTTATGAAGCTGATCCCATCAGACCCCACGGAGAGACTCAGCCTAAACATCTGAAGGATGAGAGTCACAGAGAGGAGGGAGCAGAGGGAGAGAGTTTGTAGCAACAGCTTGAAATAGGAGGGAATACTAGGACAAGAACATAAAGGAAGTCGGAGAAATAACACCATCTCATTTACCACTCAAGCACGCAGTGTTTGTCATACCGAAATAAAAACAGTGGAGAATGATTCCCCAAGGAGACCTCCTTATCTGACTGCATTAATGCAAGATAGACCCTTGTGTTCGTGCAGGCAGTAACAGAGACACTCGTGCAGACACATACACACACCGAGGATTGGCTTGAGAATGGGAAGGGAGGAAGGCAAGAAATCTTTAATCTTCACTTGCAGAGCAATAAGCAAGTGCATCATCACCTTTGTGCTGCCCACAAAAACAGACACCATCCATTTCCCCCCTGCTCCACCTGAAAGAGAATGGCTCTGGCGGGGAAGGGTTGCCTCACTGCAGATCCATACAAAAGCTTGACATCAGCAGGGAAAGTTCCGCATAGGGTGGTGGCAAGAGAAATCTAGTGCAGAGCTGGTCCTCAGTTTGCCTGATGTCCTGGGAGAGCCCACAGGGATGCCAGAGGCACCACGAGCTCCCGGACACCAGAGGCCCCTGCTCAGCCAGACGTGAAGCAGGACCGACAGCCTCCTGGAGAGGAGCGTTCAGCTGTGCCATGGGCTCTGAGCATCTTTTCTGCATCCATTCAGGTTTTCCCTCCTTTACCACCTGGATACCCACTGATTTACACTAATCCTGTGAGCTTTGTTCAGCCTCCAGCTGGCTCAGCCTAAGGCTTTTCCAAGCTTCTGTCAATCCTGTCCCATCTCACTCCTTTCTGAAAACTGGGGAGAAGAACAAGGTGTTCCCCATAGCTTATAAAAATGTGATCCTAAAAAAAGCCTCTTTGCCAAGGTCATCTCTGTGGAGCATTTAGAGATCAACGCTGAGCCCTGCTGCTGATTTCAACCAGTGCAAACACGTAAATGCCAGCAACCTTGATGCTGCAGTGCAGGAAAGTGATGTTTCAAACACAATCTTTTAAGAAGCAACAGAGACCAAGCAAACAGGTGCCCTATGAGCTTGACAAAAACTCAAATCCTCTTCAGGGGGAAATTAGCAAGCACTGCTGCTGGCTGGATCCAATTTATTAAGGTCCCAGAGAAAGCAATCATGAAGAAAAGAGATAAACAATCTTCAGAGAGAACAATTGCAGATCAGTTGTGACATAATCAGGAGACCAGTTTCTCAAGGATGGAGAAAGGGGATGCCAGGCCTTTCTCTCATTAATCAGAATTAAAAGCCAGAAATATGCTGTCTATCTCTGCTCTACAGCAGTGCTGCAATTGATCGCTAATTGTTCTCTTTGAAGATTATTTATCTCTTTCCCTCAGGATCTTTCCTTCCTCCCTTCTCTGTTTCTTCCCATAAAAAAGAATGACCCTAAAGTGTCTTAAAAGGAGAATTTGCAGAATGAGAGAGGCTTTGCAATGTCTTTACGAGCTCCCAAGCAGCTGGATGGGGAAAGAAGCTACCCATTATGGCCACAGTTTTGTCTGTTTAGTGAGAAAGGGCAGATTGTAGCTTTAAGGGAAGCGTCAGAGAGTTGATAGATGAGAAACCAAGCCGAATTTCCTTCTCTCTGGGTCTCAGTGCTCTTGGGTTAGGCACCATGTGACATATGGAGCAATGTTTGGAGCCCTGGGAGACCTAATTTGGTAATGCTGGTAACTGCAGGGTCCTTCAAAGACCTTCCAAACCCTCTTTCTGCTCAGCAAATTAAGCACAGCTGAGTCTAAGACGGAAACTGAAGTATCTATCTGTATTTGAGGGTCATCTGATTTTTTACTTAGAGCTTTATCATATTACAAAATTCTTATTTTGGCTGAAGTACATTACTAGAGCCAACCCAGCAACCCAGGAATGCGAGCCAGAAAGTTTTGAACCCTGCTTAAACCCTTTGCCCAGAAAGCACCGTGAACGGGAAGATGCCAGGAATGAGCTCACGAATACTGCTTTTGGGAGGTGGTTAGTAGCTGGAAGGGCAAATACCTGCCCATCAGTGTGGTCTCCACATCCTTGGTGCTGCATGGAGAGCACATGGGTGACCACGTGCCACAGTCTGGTCCCCTGTGAGCCTTGGAATGATGTCCACACCTGCATGTCTGTGTGAGACACGGGAGGAGAGGGACTGTGCTGGGAAAGAAGGTGGCAAAACCCTCCCTGCCTGCCTGGCTGGAGGGAGAGGAGGGAGCCCTGAGGGGCAGCTGTTCAGCCCTGTCCTGGACAAGGAGGGCTTGGCTCTCCTTGGTTTTCCTGGCACAGATCACTTCCAAACACAGGTCTGATGACTACCAAGCTGTTCCCAGCTCTCTGTGCCTGTGATGTGCCCCAACATGCTGCACTAAACCTCTTCTGGTGCCCAGCGCACTTAGACACCATGTCTTGACTGTTTCTGTGCTTTTCTCCGGGTCTGGAGTGGGGCATTTCTGCCCTTCCCTTTGCCAGACTGTGCTTGCTTTGCCACCCAGCCCAGCATGAGCCCTGGATGCAAATGGATCTGCGTGGCAGAGCATCATTTTGCTGCCCTGGCAAGCAGCAGCAAGGGCACCCCTGGTCCTCGCATGGAGCATAGTCAGTCCCAAGGGGAAGAGGTCTATTTCCCCATGGAAAGGCTCAGCCTGGTGGTTGAAAATGTGCTATGAAACCCTGAAAGCAGCACTGCAGTGGCGAAATTAGCCTGGCATGCCACCTAAGTCTCACCTCACCATGAGTCAGAGGGAGGGAACAGCACCTATCCCTGAGGGACCCCAGTCTGTCACAGGAAGGGAAGAATGCAGTGAAAGGAAGAAATGCCCATTGTTTTCACCCAGGTTTGTTTGTTTTCCTCTGTCAAATGGAGATCATCAAAGGGTTGGCAAGACAAGATCTGTTACTGGACAGGGGTGTAGGGGCTCAGACTAGAAGCAGCTAGGGGAGGGTAAAGGATGATAATTATTACTGCAGAAGAAATTCCCAGCTGTGGAATCAGCATGTCTCATTAGCCTTTAAAAATTAGCAACCCAAGAAGGCGAACAGGCCTGGAAGAAGCCAACTACAAGGAAGTAGTTCCCACTTGCTCCGGGTTTCACCTTTCCTGCTTTAACATCCACAGGCCGGAGAAGGTTTCCTGACATAAAAAAAATGGCTCAGCTCTGGACAGACACCCATCTTGTTGCCATCCCTTTGAAATATCTGTTCTCCTGTTGGGTTGCTAACTGGAGCCTGTAAAGTACCCATGCTCAGGTTCTCCTTCTCTGTGTAGCTACACACCGAAGTGCTGGTTTGCAGGATGTGACACTTTAGGAAAGGACCTTGATCCTTCACTCCAAGCTCAGAGCCCAGCTTGATCTCTGCAGTTGGAAAAATATTTTAACTTCATTTCACTGCTTGCTGTTTCCTACCAAGATTCAGAAGGGAAAACACACTTAAAATACCTCTTCCACTTCAGTTTCTCAACTTGAAATGGTCATTAATTTTCTTTTTACTTGCAAAGGACATTGTCCTTCACTTCAGGGAAAACAAAAAGAAAAAAGATTTAAAACAAAATATGTAATGGTAATGAACCGATTTTGATTAAATTCTTGATGGAAAAATTCAACAGGTCCTTGATTAGACTTTTAATGAAAATCAGTGATGCAAAGTAGCCAACAGCACAGAAGTCAGAGCACTCAAGGTAGGCAAGGGGGAATCAGCCTGGCTGAGACTCGTTTCATCTCTCCTGCGCCAAGAAGTGGTCCTTGGCTGTTGGCCAGTCTCGAGCACTGCTCTTTTCATTTCTTTTCCCACAACCTATAAATACATTTAAAATAAAATTAAGAAACTTGATTTCATTCCAGTTCAAGGGAAGGAAAAAAAAAAAGAAGATGAAATAATAAGCAAAGAAAAAAAAAGATCAGACTTTCAACAGATGTATTTTCCCTGTAAAATAAAACAATTGTTTTCCAACTCTTCTGACAGGGGAGGTGTCAAGGTACATGTGACTTGCTGAAAAGGCATGTCAGCTTTGTTGCATGTTTGAGGTGTGCAGAAATTTCCGTATAACATCATCCAAAGTGTTTTGCACCAGCAAATATTTGTCTTCTGCATAGCAGTAAAAGGGATTGTTCTCTAGTTCTCTGCACTGGGGTCATTTGAGTCCTGGTACAACAAATACTGCTTTTAATGAGAGAAAACAGTGCTTGATCTCTGGCTAAAGGCAATCAAAATCCATTTGGCATGGTAAGTCCAGAGAGGGAGGAGGAGAACAAGAACTCAGCGAACAAGAGCAGCCCAGCAGCACGAGGATCCTAGAGAACAAAAGCAGGTGAGAACTATCCAAGAGTACTGTGAGGGAAGCACCAAAAACCACACAAAACCCCCACAAGAGCTCCCTTAGCATGCTCTGGCTCAGGCTGAGCGATCTCGTGGTGCCCACAAGGGAAGCAGAAGGGCAAGTTGTCCTCTGGTGTTTCATTCCCAAGGTGAGGAGCGGCCCCTTCTTCTTAACTGTCCCCACAGAGGTGACTGTGCATGGAGATAAAAGCACTTGGACTGCACACAGACTTCATGCTGGAGGCTCCTGCTGGGTCCCGGTGACTGTGGTCACTCAAACCCTCCTACTCCAGGGGATCACAGGAGTGATCCCTTAAAATACAAGTGATTTCAGCTGGCAGGACTCTTTCAGGTCCAGGCATTGCATGCATCCATCAACAGCCCTGCAGCAGCTGGGGGTGTTTGAGAGGTGCCTGGTTGAGGAAGGTTAGTTGTGATCTCCCTGTAAACTTCACTGTGTTGAACAACTGGACGAGCAAAGACAAAAGGCCCCTGTGTGGCCTGGAAGACACAAGAAAAGCAGAAGTCCTGATGGACACAGCACACCTCTGAGGAGGAGTGATCTGGGGAGGAGGCGTGGGGAAAATGATATTGAGCCTTTAAACAGCTTTTCTGGTGCATGGGGGCACTGGTTGGTGCTTCCTGTTCCAGGACATGCACACAAAACTCAGGTTTGGGGAGCAAAAGCAGCTGCAGGGATAACCCTACTGCCGACAGCACCACACTGCTCCGCCCTCCTGGCTGCTGGCACTGCCAGGCTGCAAACCAGAGCCACGAACCCAGTCCTCTCCAGTGACTACAGAGACAAGAGATGGGCTTTGTCTCTGTCCTGTGACACGAATGCGACACTTACGCTTTTACAATCTGCAGAACAGGCGTTTTACACAACCTCCCCTATGTCTGCGAGGGAACAGGGCTGGGCACGGTGTCTGGCAGGCTTCAGATGCCAGTTCGCTTCAGTCGCACAGGTCCTCCATCAGGCCCTTCCCTGAGGTACCGTGACTGTCTTCCTGGTGATAAATCACGCTGCACAGGGAGCTCAGGTGGAGAAAGGCGATAGAAGCCGCCAAAGGGCAGCGCAGGGAGAAAAGAGCCATCCTCCATACAGATGTCCCTCGTACCACAGTTAAAGGGGAAACAACATGCCACATCAAAGAGGAGAAATTAAAAATATAGCAAATACGTCCCTCCGCTCTGCAGCTATCACCTGGGAGTTTGCATAAAGTTTATGACACTCATTCATTGCTAGAAACCAGCAGTAAAGGAGCCAGACATTTATTTTGCAGCTTGGCTCTGCTCCTTGAGCAATAAATGCTGCTGGGTCTAATGCACAACGTGGAGCCAGGCCCGCAAACACACTGTGCCTCTGCTGAGCACTGCCAGGTGGTCCTGGGGTTCTGATACTCCAAAGTACCTGGAAGTGCCCTGATGGATGACAACAGGGAGAGAGAGACAAAATGAATGCATCAATGCAGGCCTGCAGTGATGATGAGGTGTCTGTACCACCGTGGTAGCTGCTTTCTATGGAGCAGAGAGGACAAAACAGGGCTGTGATGATTTTATAGCTGAGGATTAGTGGTATCACTGAGGTGTGCATTTGTTTGTGGAGAAACTGGACCATGACCAGGAGGTCTTCGCATCCACCGAGCATCCCCCTTCAGTCCCCACAGCCACCCTGTCCCCCAGCTGGGAACAGTCCCCATGGAAAAGAGTTGGGGGCAATGCAGACCTCCAGTGCACAGGGACATAGCAGATTCCATCAGGCTTTTGGCTTTGTTCTGCTCCTGGCATGTAATAACCCTTTGCAGCTGCTCCTTTCTGAGGATGAAGAGACTCTCCTACCCAAGGAGACTTCGACGTGAACAGCAAAACAAGACTGGTGGGACCTGTCCTTGTCCTCTGATGGCAGTGACACAGAAGGTCTTTGGAGGAGCTGGGGACCCTCAGTACTCTCTGTATTTGCTCAAGGGTGACATGCCTCCAGCAGGGACGTGGCTGGGCCGAGGAGTCACGGGGCAGATCCCAGGCCGGCCTGAGCCCAGGTATCAGGACTCTGAATGACCACAGGTATCTGCTTATTCTCATTTCTCTTCCTGTAGTTACATGAGGGGCCCAGTGCAAATTTTCCAAGCTCTGAGTACAAAAAAACCACTATTGGTCTCAAAACACTTCACATTGAGAGAAGCAGTATAGCTTGTTGTGGGAATGCCAGCCTGGTCTGAAACCATCCAACAGGTCAGGGCGAAGGTAAGAAGGCAGCAGATTCCTTGCGGGGAAGCCAGACCACTTCCTTCAGGAATGCCTTTGAGGAAGACAAGCTCCACGGACAGCTGTGCTCACCTCTGGTGCCAGGACATAGGTTTGCAACAGCTTGCCAAAAAGATACAGTGGTCCCACGGTGCTGGGGAGCAGAGCTGCAGGGAGAGAGGGAAAAAAACCCAAACCAGCACAATCTCCAGCCTTCCCTCCACAAGCAAACTGCCCCAGAATAAACTTTGACACAAACCAGGTAAGATTGTAATGTCTTAGCACCTTGCAAGTGACAACTAGGATGCAATAAATTCCTCTTACATTAAGTCATGCAAGGCGTAGCAGGATCTCTTGGTTTTGAAATGCCTTGAAGTTGCATTTCACAGCCTGCCCACTAAATGCCTGTAGCCGGGGTTTATCGCACTTGCACAGATCTTCTGGTGTGACTCCAGCTGGATGCTGCACCCTGGGCACCTTCCAGTTCATTAGCTAACATCTGTCTGACATGCTGTTTGTTTTCTCACCCTCTTGCAACAGGGACAAGGCTGCTAAGGAAGGGTTTTGATTACTGGGTTGTTTTGGGTTCTGGGCCACTCTTCTTTTGTTGTGAGTCGCTGGTGAAGGAGGCAGCCTCTCTCCAGCAGAGCTTTTACATACACAGGGACTGTTGGGACACCCATGGTTCTACACACACAGGGGCTAAGCCAGCAGTCCCTGGAGAACAGTGCCTGAGAACTGTGTTTGCCACTCACAGAGCTGCTCCATCAGCTCCAAGATGGAGCATCACAAGGCTGCATCCTCACCCATCCACGTGGGTAGGGACTGCTTCAGTCCCAAGGACCTTGATGTTCCTGCTGTTGTGTTGGGAGTAATGCTCCTCCATACAGTTTGAGAAAGCCACTCTCATCCTTTCACAGTTGTCTGGGCATCATCTGAATCCTGCCCCAAACTCCCTCTGGGGGCTCAGACTTGCAGGAGTCTGATTGCAGGGTGCCAGCTTCCCACGGATGTTGGCACATGTGCTTCCAGCCCTGGATGAACACATCACCAGGGCATCCCACACACACCTCTGCCCGCACAGACCAAGCTAGGCTGCAGGACAGTCACCATGGCTCAACTCGGCATGGGTGTGGCTCTGGAGCAGAGCTCCTACTCCCTTCTCTGTGGCCGAAAGCAAACACTCAAGTCTGTGTGCTGCCTGCGTGTTTACATCCTGACAACACTCCCACCAGAGAGCTGTTTGCAACCAATACAAGCATTTTGGGTGCCTTGGCTGAGCTGTGCTGCCTGCTCTCTTCTCTTCGTGCTCCCTGCTGGAGCTGCCCTTGCCACACAGCCTCTTGTAGCCTGTTCCAGAGCTGTTTCCACAGCTACACAGCAGCACAAGGGTTGTGTGTGAAGTAACACCAGCATTCTCCTCTTAATCTGACAGCAGGATAAGGAGGAAAACAGAAGTTCAGGTGGTAGATTGGCCTGTGAGTGCATGGGTGATAGTGATGGAGATGATACATTCCAGGCTGGTTTGATTTTGAACCAGACAACACAACCCCTACCCCAGCAAGAGAGGCATGTTCATCTCCTCCAGCTCCTCACCCAGCCTGGCTCCACACCCGGTGGTGCCTCAGGAAGCTACAGGAAAGCCACCTCAGTGACTTTTCATCTAACGAGAATGACCAGGGCAAGTGCAAGATCTTCTGGGGACCTCCAGGGGCCCGGCATTCTCTGCAACTCTCCCCTTGCTTGGTCCCCAGCTGGCATCTGTCCTGATTCACACGCCCAGAAATTCATGGTACACTGAAAACCCAACGCAAACAGAGAAATCCCACTGTGAAAGGTGGCCCTGAGCACATCAGGCATCTCCTTGGTGTTGTTTGTAATTACAGAGGCAAACAGTCCTGGGAGCAGTGCTGCCAAGGGCTCCCTGGAAGAGCCCCAAGGCCCAGATAGCCAACTGGTCTGTTGATGGGGCACAGAAGAGCAGATATGTTGCTTTTCCCTCCTGTTCTTCTGATTCAGTTAATGTGCTTCTGATTTAGCAGGCAGCTGGGTTGGGAGCAGTCGCAGCAGCCTCTGTGTGCCTGGGAAGCCCTCCCATTGGCACGGGACAAGCCCAGGCATCTTCAGCTGCTTTCTGCTTTGAAAAAGAATTCATCCGTGGTGGAAGCTGGGAGGCAGACCAAGTACAGACATTTTGGCATTGAAGTAGCAGGTACTGCATTGTCCTGAGATGCCTTTTTCTCTTCTGACTTGCTGATGCCAAGCCAGGGGGTTAGAGGGGAGCTCAGACTTGAGAATAATTTTTCATCAGCTTTCCATATCCCCTCAGTCTGCATATTCCTACACCACATAAGTTCAATTCTGTCAGACCTTCTCACGGCATCAAAACATTTTGCTGCTGTCCAAATTTTCTGTTGTTCCTGATTTTGTTTGTTTGTTAGTTTGTTTAATTATCACTCTGTGGAAAATTTCGAAATGGCAACTGTTCCATCCCTTTTGGGAAAAACAAGCAGACACTGAAATGTTGGAATTCCCCTTGGAGCAAAAATCCCATGTCTCGGTGGTAGAGGTCAGTGCCTTGATTCAGCTGCAGTAGGAGGGTGTCAGGGAGGGAGGTCAGGGTGTGTTTTAACACAGCTGCACCTTTTGGTGAAGCCTGGGGTGAAGCTTTCAGTGCCCTGGGCATCTTCTGCCCTTATCCCTTAGGAAACAGCCTGCAACCTGCCAGCAGCTCCCACTTCAAGGCAGTTGGAATGCTGGATCCATGCAGCATTTGTAGAACGAGTCCTGTTTCCAGGTTGCTTCTCCAGGGATCTGATTCTCCCCTGTTTCAGGTGAAGCTTTTCTAACATCTGCCCTTTTTGTGTCCTTCTTTTATTCTTGACTGCATCACCCCAAGTGTGATGACCTGCTCTAGCAGGGAAGTTAGACTAGGTGATTTCCAGAGGTCCCTTCCAGCCCCAGCATTCTCTGATTTTGTGATTCTGTGACCACCTCTGCCTCCTCAATCCCTTCTGGGTTCTGATATCTCTTCTCTGCTTTCCCATCCGGATTTTCTGCTCTTTCCTTGCCCCAGAGCTTCCTTCGTTGCCCTGAAGCTGCTCAAGGCTTTGGGGGATGAGACAGGTAGGGGAAGGTGTGACCTTTCCTGACAAAGCCTGAGACGTGGAAGCACTGTGCCCCGAGTAGTGCACTGTGATGCTGCTCTGCTGTTCCACCTTGCTCTCCACACTGCTCTGACCAGCAGCAGAAGAACCAGCAGTGTCCGTTCCCACTTGGTGTCAGGATTGGTGCAGAGCAGGACGAGTGCCCAGGTGCCGCTTGCAAACCGGAAAAGCAGGCCATGGTCAAGGCTCCTTACAGGAGATGGCACCAAGACCCAGCATCTCCTCCAGGACAGCTCTGCTGCCTTTCATTGCCTCCAGCTTCAGTGAGCTCCAGCACGCTGTCTGGCTTGGATTCCTGCAAGGCTCTCTTTCTCCAGACCTTCTCCATCCCTGGACTGTAATTCCCCACCAACTTCTGCCCCCTCAGGGCTGTTTTTTCCCCCTCCTCTAATCAGTATCACTTAGGGCTGGCTCTGCTGCGGTCTCAGCACACAGCTGCTGGCCTGCAGCACCACAACTGACGGAGTCCCAGGACTCAGCAGCAGCTCCTCTGAGAAGACAAATCGGTCATTATGCATCTGAACAAATAGATTTCATATTCCAAATGGAGAGATCTGTCAGCAGCTCCATTCCTCTGGGAAGCCATGAATGTCAAGCCATTTAAGAGCCCTTTCCTAATGATGCCCCTGGTGAGCAGCCGTGAAGACATATGGCCCCAGAGCTCAGTGAGGGTTTGCTGGAGACTATCAGGGTAGAGGGGAAGATTAGGAGGCATTAGCACAGCAGAATGTCTCGTTCAGCACTTCCTCTGGAGTCCTACACAGCAGAAAAGGAGCACGAGGCATGGGCTCAGATTAATGGCTTCTTCACAAGCCAGCTTTGTCTTTTGACAGAGGAGAAAAATGATTGCACACACACACACACACACACACACACCCAGGCACGCACACGAATGAGGGGAGATGGGCCGTTCTGCCTGACTTGTACATTTTGTAATGGAGAGCCTGGCTGGAAGGAGAAGGAAAAGATGAAGTAGGGCAATGGGAATGTGATCCCTCTCTGACCTGCTGTGATGCTTATCGACTGCAGACCCTGCAAGGTTTGTCCTGGCACTATTCCCTCTGCAATCCATAGCCCTGTAAAAAGGCAGCTCTGAGCTGGGTTGGGAGAAATTCACCCAGGTTTGGAGACTCTTTGCCAGGTCAGCAGACTGCAAGAGCTGTGACTCCCAGCAGCATCAGTGGGGATAGGGTGAGCCAGGAGCTAGCCCTTTTAGCCAGGACTGTCCCCATGGACAGGGACCAGGGCTCCCTGCTTCCAGACAAGGGGCATGGAGCGATGTCTCAAGCCCATCCATATGGTGAGTCCATGGCTTTCTCCCACTGCCCACATAGGTGCTCCGGTGTGGAAACCAAACAATCGGAATACATGTTGCAAACATTCAGGTGGTAACACTGCCCTGGTCAGGTATCCCCTCCCCTGCCCTTCTTTGCTAGATTTGGTCCAGATTTGCCAGGAGTGCTAGTCCTCCCCTCAAAGTAGAGTTTTTTCGGCAAATTGGGCTTTTCCAGGAAATACACCTGACTGAGTGTCACGGAGCACTTCGGAAACCTCTCACAGATCAGTTAAATGTGGAAACTTGTTAAATATTAGCAGTTGTGTTTTGGACAAAACAAAATAAACATATTCACACCAAGTAAAGGTGACCAGAATCAAACACCTGGCTTCAAAAAGCACAGGCAGTTTCAATTAGCATTCCCCAACACCCCTGAACTTTAACACTCATGTTGATAACCACTGCCTACATATGAAGTGTGGCCCTATCTTCTTCTAAACATGTATACCAGCCTGCGTGTTATCTCTTCAGATGGAGCCATTTGTATTAAGGGAAGAAAAATGCAAGTATCTAGAGGCCACCTTTAATAAAGTATTTGACAGAGTGCCTTGCAAAACCGTACCTGGCAAATGAATTCGAATTGGAGCGGATACAAGCTGAGACACCTGACGGAAATTTGGCTAAGAGGTGTGTAAACACAGAGCCATGATAAACTACAGGGGTCTGCATGGGGAGGAAGGTGTCCAGAAGGTGCCACAGGGATCGATGTGAGAGCTGGTCTAGTTTAACATCTTTATTAATGACAGGGAGGGAGAAGTAAACAACACATTAATAACATCCCGGGATGATACTGAACAGCACAATTCCCTAGACAGAGCCAAGAGAAGGAATTTGCAGAGCAAGGGCTGGCCCTGCATAGCTTCTTGCTTTTTGTTATCAAGGTCAAAGGATATATTGGGCACAGGAGGTGAGAAAGGGGCCATTGGGCTGAAAGGAATCTAGAAAAGGAGCCCAGGCAGGAAGCATGAGATGAATACTGCGAGATAACCGAGGGAAAGCAAGTTTGGGTCAAATTCCATTTTCTAACCCCTGACATCCTTCTTTTTGAACCGAGAAGGGCATTATAGACAATGGGCCATAAAAATTGGCAGCCATGTCTCCGTATCTAGGTGCTCCCTTCAAGATGCTGCGCCCCTCCAAGGAAGCTTCAGGCAAGTGCTTAAAATTAGAGATGCTGTCTATCTCAACACCAGAGGTGTTGGCCCTGTCCAAAGGAATGCTGTGTCAGCAATAGATGTGTCAGGACGGGTAGCAAGCATGAAGTGATCAGTGAGATCCCTACTTTTGGAAATTGGTGATTGCTTAATACTAGCAATTGTCATTTTATTTCATTTATGTCATCTTTTGGAGCATGGTCCTGGCTGGGGAAACACGCGCACACACACACTCTCTAAATACTTCAGAAAGACTAATTTTCCCCGTTTCAAGGGAATTAAGAGCAAAACTCTTGGGAGGAAGATGAGGGCAGGAAAATGAGATGATCAAAGTTGAGCAAGTGGGAGACAGTACAGGAAAGAGCCACAAAAAAAAACGTGGAGCTGGAAGAAAATCGGCCTTGCAATGAGAGACTGAAAATTCTTGATCTGTTTAGCTCATCAAAAAGAAGATTGAGATTTAACTGATTGCAATGTGTAAGTACCTTCCCAGGAAGAAAATACAAGGTGTGAAAGGCTCTTCAATCACATGGGGAAAGGAACAAAAGAACCAACAGCTGGAAATTAAGGTCAGACAAATTCCAGTAAGACGTAAGGCCCAGATTTGCAGCAGAAAATGTGACCAGACACTCAGTCAAAATCCCAGGGATGTGGTAACTTCTGGGACGTGGTAATTTCTTCACATCTTAAAGCAAGGGATGATTTTCTGTAAGATGCTTCAGTCAAATGCTGGACGCCTTTCAGCAGAAACCAGATGCAACTCCCTGCTTCACACAAGAGGGCTGTGCTGCAAAGGGGGTCATGGCAGATGACCTGTGGTTTTCTTCCAGAATTACTTGGCTGGAAGAGGATGTTTAAATACCTTGTGCTGTGTCTCATTCCTTTCCATTCCACAACTGCTGGCATATCCTCTTTACACTCTTAATTACAGATTTGCATTCATCATCTTTTGTCCATTCTAGATATTGTGGAGCTCTTGTTTTAGTCGTGTTTTCTATACCAGTGTCTTCATTTATCCCACACAGCTGTCTGTCATTTCAAAGCACAGCCCGTGGCTCCCCATGCATTTTCCACACCTGTGGTTAAGATCTCGATAGGACAGTTCCTGTTTTATTCCTAGATCTGCAGGAGCCTATTAAAGAAGGAAACTTATGCTGTGCTCTCTTTAAGGAAAGCTTTATTCTTCTCTGTGCTAGTAAATTTTTTTTCCTCCGGTTGTGAAGCTCACATCCTTTTCAACAGCACAGCCTCTTCTTCTCTTAAGTTGAGACAACCTGGTATCAGGTACCCCAAATCCACCTCCTGAGGCTTTCTTGCTGGCTCTACCTAATGCTAAATGCACCTTCAATTAATGCTGCAGGAGGAGTTCAGATGCTGCCAGAGGGAGAAGCAGTGGGCTCTGGGGACTGGGAGCTGCGGAGGAAGCCAAGGTGGAGGAGAGAGGCTGAAGGTTGTTTTTGCTGCTATTATTTAAGTTAACAGCAAAGGTAAGGCCAAGCATGAGGGTAGGCTTGACCCTGCCCTTGCACTTCCTAAGGGAGCCGGCTGAACGCGCTGCTGCTCACGCACAGGTCTTGTGCAAGGAGACATCTGGAGACAGGACCCATCTGGATCAGACCTCTCTCCTGGGAACAGCGTTTGTGTGACTTCCTGGACACCATACAGTTGCCGGAAAGGCGAAGGCATTTCAGAAATAGGCAGAAGTGATGAAAAGTCTGTGGGGAAAGGCCCAGAGCAGGAGTAAAAGAGGGTCTTGCTCGCTTGCAAGAACTTGGAAGGAGGAGGGAGGGTATTAAGGGTCCCCTGGTGGTTTCACTGGGAGGAAGGGAATTAAATCAGGCGAGGAAAATTGCATCTGAACATCAGGAAATACTTTCTGTCACATAGATGTAATAGCATGGCGAATTGCATCCTTAGGCACGGGGTGAGGACATGGTTTCTCAAGACATACTCGGCAACCGTCGGAGCTTGAAGGGAAATGTTCTGTTGAGGAGTCATTGTCTCAGAGTTGTGCCAAGCTGGGACAGTCCCAGGGCTGCTGTTACTCCCCCACTGCGTTGATGTCATTCAGAGGGTGCTGCTGGGTGCCCTCTGTAGCCCTGGGACCTCAGGATGTCTGGTTTCACAGGCTGGGAGGAGCGATATGAATCCTCCTCGTGGTGTCCAGCCCCAAGCTCCTGTGTCCGTCTCCCACGGGTGACTCTCATCTCACCTGCTCAGGTGCCAGTGGTGAGGAGATGGGCAGGAGGAGAAGGGTTCCCCAAGGGTCCTGGACATCCTAGATTGATGTCCACACCAGTGCCCCTGCACTGTGATGGATGGGAAGTCACAGCTGGCTGTTGTACCTCCATAGCTGGGACCCCACCTCCCACAGTGCTCTCCAAGCTCTGGCGTGACCACCAGCCCACTTAGGTTTTCCCAATAGTTTTACCCTGTGGGATGTCGGCTGTAGGGACTTCCTGACTTTCTTTCACCTTCCCTTGCTCACTGACCCAGCTTCTTAGGCCTGCTTTGGCCAGGGGTGACCATGTCTCCAGGGCAGACCACCCTTACCAAACTGGTGGGCTCCTACAGAAGCTCTGAATGCAGCAGCCAGCAGCACCACTTCTCCAGCAGATATATCTGTTTCCTAAGTAAGACCTATTGCCAGCCTGTCCCTTATCTACCTTTCCCTCCTTTCCAGCCGCTCCTAGCTTCCCGGCTTCTCCCGGAGTTGTGTTGTTGCCATGGTTACCCGTTTATCTTTAAGAGATACATTTCCCCCCACCCCACCCCAGTGCAAAGTAAAATTCCCGAGCTTCATCCTCCATAGAGAACTGCCTCCCTCTAAAGTGGCACTAATTGAGCATGAAATGCTATGCAACTAAATTACACCATAATTTATTCGGCGTTAAATGATTTTAAGCAGTGGCTCAGGAGTGCTGGGAACAAGAATCACTCCCCTCTTCCCACTCTCCTCACTTCCTCGCTGTACTGCCTGCGCCGCAGCCGGGAGCAAGCCAGAGCGCAAGGATTGCATCCCCCGAAGAAGGACCAGCCCTCAACAGGACAGCCGCCACCTCACTGTCTGATTTTTTCTGGAGAGCTGACAGCTTGTTGAGCACTCATCGAAGAACCTCTGATCACATCCCGATCACTCCTAAGAGTCCTAATTTCCAACAGGGATCCTGTCAGTAAACTGCAGTGTGCGGGATGTCACCAGCATCGTGCGGGATCTGGGTGGTTTTAGCCCGTCATTCTCAGATCGGGGGCTGAGGGCTTTTCCACTTTGAAGAGGGAGAACTTCAGTGCAGACAGTTTGGCCAGTTTGAACCAGATGCCAAATTATATCACACTGGCTATTTCTTCATTCCCAGACCACAGATCCTTTCCTCCGGCCTGACAATTGCCCTCCAGCGCTGTGGAATACCAGGTCGCTCACACTGGTGTTTCTCCGCAGCAAGGAAATGCATGTTGTTTCTAAGGAAATAGGGAATCATTTGCTGCCCCTTCTAAACTACAGCAAAATACCGTTTTGAAGAAAAATGCAGACGTTTCGCATCGAAAATGGAAAACCGAGATGTTCCAACACTCTTCGGAAATATTTTTCACTGTCTTTTCAGACTTGAAGGCATTTGACAAAATTGATAAAAATATCAGAACTACCCCCACCAGCACTAGGTGTATTTTTAGACATAAAAGAGGAAAAGTTTCATTCAGTGAGAAAAAATGTCCCTACTTCCACTCAGAATGGAGACAATTTCAGCATTGTGTAAGAGATTCCAGGAGAAATGCATTCCCCTAAATAAGGAAGGATGGGAAAAGTACCAGCAGGATCAGAAGTACAGAAATACAGAGCAGTTTACAGCTTTCTTTTTCCTTTTTTTTTTTTTTTC